>CM064491.1:22907979-23067742 GCA_032716605.1 Paralithodes platypus | reverse complement strand
ACAGATGGCCAGATCGGTCCTAGTGCTGTCATTTGGAAGTCCTTCTCATTCTCCGTTCCATTCTATTGACATCCTCCGCTTTAACCGGCCACGTCTCCGAGGCATAGGTCATCGCGCTCATAACACACGAGGTATACACGAAGCCTAGTGGGAGACTGAAGCCTGTCTCTCTCTCTTTCCCCACGCAGTAGACACACGCAGGACCACACCTTTGAACCGGTTTTGAGATATTGATGCGGTAAATACACTGATAAACAAGGGAATAAGAGGAAAAATAGGTGATAATAGAAAGGGGAGGGGAAGGGGGGGAAGAAGGGGGTTTTGACACATGTGGAGGAGTGATAGGATGTATGGAGGGGAATTACATCACTTAATAACATATTCCCTTGTTTTAAGTGCTATTGGGGCCTTTTAAAAGGCTTTTTTTAGGCCTTACTTCTTAAGAGGATTGACGCCTTTGTCCACCAAAACCTTGTAAGAGTATTTTCGCCGTTCTCGGGTTAAGGTGGGGTGGGAGCCCTCTCATGGTAAGGAGTGGCAACAGCTCTCTAAACTTTCCCCAGCCACTTATGACTCTAGCAATGGAGCTAGCTTCAGTGCCACCTCCGGCGGAAACCGTATCGCCCAGGTAGCAGAACTTATTCACACACTCCAGCGTTACACTGTCAAAATCAACACTGACAGGCGGGTCATTTAATACAAGATCTCCCTTGCACACTGCACATTCAAAGTCTATGATTCTTGTCAAAGGTCCTCTAGCTCCACTACATCTCTTGTGTACCCAGTCACTTTAGATGCAACATTGAATTGAATTACTTCCCACCCCCTTCCCACATACTGCGCATGGATAGTCGCCGCTTCTTTCTTTAGTTCCACGCTCTACTTAACTAATCATGACCTTTATTTTACGGAATGGGTGTGTGTGCTGGAGAGAGTGAGGGAGCAAAAGAAGGTGCATGTTTGTTTGTAAGTAACAAATGGAAGGAGTGTGTAAGAGACTATGGGTCTGTGGGTTCAAGGATTGTGTGAGTGAGAATGAAAGTAGGTACACAAATGTGGGTGGATGTGTATGTGTATGCTCCGACAGAGGATAAAACTGTAAGACAGAAAGAGAAGTTCTGAGTGAATGTGGGGTCCTGCCTGGATACGTTTGGCAAGAGCGAAAGAATATTTCTGATTGGGGATATAAATGGGAAGGTGGGTGAAAAGAAAGTTGATAGATTGGCGGAAGGGTGGGGTGTACCGTCAGAGGTGAATGGGAATGGTAGTGCACTTGTGGACGTATGTGTGGGGAGGAGGCTGTGGATAGCCAAAACCTTCTTCCGACGCAGAATAATACACAGGTACACATGGAAAGTGGTATGGAGGAAGAAGGATGAGACAGTGGTGGAATGAGAGGCACAGATTGATTATGTATGTGTGGATGAACGAATGAAGAAATCTGTCAGCTCATTTAAGTATCTGGGCAGTGTGCCGAATAAAGATGGGAGAATGGATGAAGAAGTGCGGGAGAGGGTGCAACAGGGGAAGATGGTTGTAAGAACGCTGAAAGCAGTAACAAGAAATAGGGTTGTCAGCATGGAAGTGAAGAAGTCCTTACATGACAGTTTGGTAATCCGACATTGACTTATGGAAGCGAAGCATGGACGTTGGTGGAGAGACTCAGACTAAGAGTGAGAGGGGTGGAAATAAGTTACTTGAGAAGTGCATGCAGAGTTACATGGAGGTATAGGCAGACGAACTGAGTAAGTAAGAGGGAGATGTTGTGTAGAGGCAGATGTGCTGGAAAGTGTAAAATATTAAGGAACACCTTGAGATGGTTCGGCTATATGGAACGTATGGGAAGCGAGAGAATGACTAAGAGGGTGTACTAGAGCGAGGTGGAAGGACAGAGAGGGAGAGGTAAACCGAATGAGAGGTGGAAGGATGGAGTGAAGTATAAGAATGAAGGCGGTGTTGATTGGGAGGAGGGGCATTGACAGACTGGGGACAGAGGTGCATGGGGGTATTTCGTTCGTGGCCACCCCTTCGGGGATCACGGCGTCAGGAAATAGATAGATAGATAGATCTCTGAGTAACCTCGGTGAATTTTGGTTTATGTTGGAATTGTTAAATTGACTCCCTTAGATTTTGTGGATAGGACTAGCTAGAGGTACAGCTGAGAAGATCATTAACCCGGCAGCTGCAGAAAGAGTCTTAAGAGGTCCTACTGGGTGGCTGTGGGGAGACTATCAAAATCCTAGGACTAAATTTTTTTTTTTTAAAACACCCCAGTGGCACTAAAAAAAAGCTCCTAACTCCTAAAACTCCTAAACATGTGTCCCCCCACCCCCCTTTCCCCTCCCCCCTTTTCCCCCCTTCTCAATTATCAGGTATTTTCTCTATTATTCCCGATATTTATCGAGTATTTTCGTGGGAGAGAGGGAGGAGGGTGGAGGAGTGTAACTCCGACCCTCCAAGCCAGTCTGAGTCCACCCCTAGCCTCTCAGTGCCATGCGAGATACGAGAGAGGAAGGCTGTGCTTGTCTAGCCGGTTTGGGCCAGATTACGACCGCAGGGCTAAAATATACAATTTTCACCAGCCAATTGATGTTACCACTTCTTTTATTGCTTTCCCATGTTCATATGTTCATATTAAAAGTAGAATAGTCACATATGGATAAGTATTAATTATAAATATGGTAAATTAACGATTTTAGTGAGGAATGAATCAGAATACCTTCGCATGGGGGTATGGTGTATTCTACAGGGGCTTAGCATTTTACGAGTGAACCGAAGAACGGCGAGCGTCCTCATATGAGTCTGAACCCTACGAGGGCGATTGTCCTCATATGAGCCAAGGCCTAAAAGCCTTTCTAAAGAACCCCAGTAGCACTCAAAACTAAGGAATGTGTGATTATGTGCGATAATTCCCCTCCATACCTACTATCACTCCTCCACATGTGTCAAAACCTCCTTCTTACCCCCTCCTTTCCCCCCCCCCACCTTTATAATCACCTATTTTCCTCTTATTCCCTTGAACATGACTACATTTTTAAAAATTTCACTGACTTAAAATACCCTCAATGCTTTATACTCAAGGCCAAGAAGAAAGCTCACATAATCCACGGTCATGATACACCATCATGATAGTCGCTGTGAAGAAGCTTGGACTATGCGTCTATCTTCCATTACAGTTTGCCGTAAGTCATAGTTGGTTCTGGTGTTTATATTGGTGGGGTTATTTGTATGCCTCTTTATTGTGCTTCAGTTTTCACAGAGTTTGAATCCAGTGCATTGTGTTTCAATACAATCCAGCAGTCGGGTTGCTCCTAGTCTATTTAGTTTTGAAGAAAGATTATTTTTGGCATCAAAGGTAAAGTTGTCTAGTTCTCCAGTGCTTAGTTTAACCCCTTGTCTATCGGGGCCCGACTTAAGTCCGTATCGAAAAATTTGGGCTATGTGGCGGAGCCCGACTTAAGTCCGAGTGCAATTTTGGCGCAATATTGGCTCTGAGAGAGAGACGAGTGATGGGAGGAGCATGGGTTTTTTTTTTTTTTTTTTTTTTTTTTCTATGTGATTGAGGGAGGCAAAAGGCATAACTGCCTATAGCGAGTGCCTCCCCCATAGTTGAAAGAGTGACAGGGCCAAAATCAAGGGACGTTCGAGCCAAAATGCCTGGACACACGGAGTTTTGAAGCAATTTAAGTCATAGGAAGAGGGAAAGACTGATTCTGGGAGAGAGTTCCAGAGCTCAGCTGTTGAGTAGAAGAAAGTTTGAGAGTAACGTTTCACTCTTGGGTTGGAGAGTTGCACAGAGTAGGGGTGGGATTGAGTTGCAAGACGGGTACCACGTGCCCTACGTAAAGGAGGTGGTATGCACTGGGATAGCTCTGAGGAACACTGATTATTATAGTAGCGATAGAATAGCGAGAGAGATGCAACATTGCGGCGGAGAGAGAGAGATTGCAGAGAGTTGGTGAGTGGACGGGAGTTAATGATACGAAAGGCCTTCCTTTCAACTTTGTCTAGGAGAGCGGTGTGAGAGGAACCTCCCCACACATGTGAACAATACTCAATACAAGGGCGCACTATGCCCCTGTACAGAGCAAGAAGCTGTGCAGGGGAAAAGAACCCCTAAGGCGGTTGAGCAACACCCAGCTTCTGGGAGGCTGCCTTAGCAAGACTGGTAATATGGTCCTTCCAAATGAGAGCAGAAGAAAAAGAGACACCAAGAATATTGAGAGAAGATGAAGGGTTGATTTTTGTATTGTTGAAGAATAAGGGATAGTCCGCTGGGAGATCCTGACGGGTAGATAGATGGAGAAATTGGGTTTTGGAAGCATTAAAGTTAACAAGGTTTTCTCTGCCCCAATTGGAAATAGTATTTAGATCAGAATTTAAGAGTTCTATGGCTTCATTACGTTTGTCGTTGAGGGATTGCTGGCTGGGGCGTTTCTGAAAAACTAATGGAGTAGTGTAAGGTTGAGTCGTCTGCGTATGAATGGATGGGAATTAAGGTACAGTTAAGGAGATCATTTATAAAAATTAGAAAGAGAATAGGAGATAGGACAGAGCCCTGAGGAACACCGGAGTTTATAGGATGAGGAAGTGAACAATGGCCGTCCACAACCGCGGCTATGGAACGGCCGGAAAGGAAATTAGAGACAAAGGCACAGATGGAGGGATAGAAACCGAAGGAGGGTAGTTTAGAAATTAAAGATTTATGCCAGACTCTATCGAAGGCTTTCGATATGTCTAGTGCCAATAGAAAAAGTTCTCACCGAAGTCCCGGAAGGAGGATGACCAAGAGTTAGTAAGATATGAAAGAAGATCACCAGTAGAGCGACCCTTAAGGAAGCCATACTGGCGATCTGAGAGCAGATTATGAGAAGAGAAATGCTTAAGAAATTTGGAAGCAAGAATAGTTTCAAAAACTTTAGAAAGACAAGAGATAAGAGCAATTGGACGATAGTTGGAGGGTTGAGAGCGGTCACCCTTCTTTGGGACAGGTTGAATGTGAGCAAACTTCCAGCATGAAGGGAAGACGTTAGAGGATAGACAGAGACGAAAGAGTTTGCCTAGGCAGGGAGTCAGCACGGAAGCACAGTTTTTGAGAACAACAGGAGGAACACCGTCCGGACCGTACGCCTTATTAGTGTTAAGCCCAGAGAGGGTAGAAAGTACATCTTTAGAAGAGATTAGGATATTAGGCATAAGTAAGAGAGAGGGGCGGAGAGGGAGGAATAGCACCGGAATCATCCAAGGTGGAGTTTCTAGCAAAAGTTTGAGCGAAGAGTTTAGCTTTGTCAGAGGAAGAAGTGATGGTTGTGCCATCAGAGTGGAAAGGGGAGGGAAAGACGAGGAAGAGAAATTGTTGGAGAGGTTTTTGGCTAGATGCCAGAAAGCTTGGGAAGAGCTAGAGTTGGATAGTTCAGTGCATTTATTATTGATGAAAGAGTGTTTGGCAAGTCGAAGAACAGATTTGGCTTGATTCCGGGCAGAAACATATGAAGAATGAGAGTCTTGAGTTTTAAGGCGTCGGTACCGTTGAATGCTTCCTCCTTATTGCGGACAGCAGTAGAACAGGCGTGAGTAAACCAAGATTTTTTAGCATTAGTCTGAGAGAAAGAGAATGGAATGTATGCTTCCATGCCCGATAGGATTACCTCGGTAATGCGTTCAGCACTCTCCGAGGGTCCTCGGCCATGGAAGCAGAAATCATTCCATGGGAAATCAAAGAAGTACTGCCGAAGAGCCTCCCAGTCGGCAGCGCCAAAGTGCCACAAGCGCCGCCGGCTAGGAGGATCGGGTGGCTGTACTGGAGAGATAGGACAGGTGACAGAGATAAGTTTATGGTCGGAGGAACCCAGAGGAGAGAAAAGATCGACAGTATAAGAAGAAGGGTTAGAAGTTAGAAACAAGTCAAGAATGTTGGGCCGATCTCCGATGCGATCCGGGATACGGGTGGGTTGCTGAACTAACTGCTCTAGGTCATTTAGGATAGAAAAGACGTAGGCTTGTTCACCAGGTGGATCAGTAGTGTGAGAGGAGAGCCAATGGCGGTGGTGAACGTTGAAATCTCCTAAGATGGAGATTTCTGAGAAAGGAGAAATGGATAGAATGTGTTCCACTGTAGAGTTTAGATAGTCAAAGAATTTCGGAAAGTTGGTAGAGTTAGGGGAAAGATAGACAGCACAGAAATATTTAGTAAGAGAATGACAGGAAAGTTTGAGCCATAAAGTTGAGAATTCAGAGGAGTCGAAATCGGGAACACGAGAGCAAGTGAGTTTGTTGTGCACATATGCACAACATCCGCCTTTGGCTTTGAAACTAGGATAGAGAAAGTAGGAGGATACAGAGAAGGGGTTGCTGGAAGTTGCTACAGACACCTGAGTTTCGGTGAGGAAGAGAAGATCAGGTTTGTAGGAGGAGAGATGGTGCTCAACAGAGTGAAAGTTAGAGGAAAGTCCGCGAATGTTGCAGAAATTAATAGAAAGAGTAACAGGCCGAGGTCCAGGTAGTTGTGTGGGGTCATCAGGGGATGGTCGGTCTGGTGAGGGGGCATTTATGGTCCCCCCCCCTGGGGACTCCGAGGCTGGGCTACAATTCATCATGACCTCATGACCGCTCGCCACGGCCGCCGTGGACCAACTGAGATGTACTCCACTTACATCCACCCTCACTCCCTCGCTACATACGTAATTATATAAAGAAATTATCGTATTTTAGGGATTTTGCCCTTCGATTGCACGATCGTTGCAAGACAACCAGTGATCGTAGAAGGATGGTTCTGGTGTCATTGGAAAGCTCAATTTACGCCCTTTCAGGGATACATACTTGTATTACGCTCTGGGTCTTGTTTATGCATGAAAAAGAGCACGGAAACAACCCCATTTATGGTAAAAAAAAAAAACGCCTAGCGGCACAGTGAAATATACTCCACCACCCGCTCTTAAGGTGTTAAAATGAGCTACAGTTTTTATAATAGTTACACCATTTGATTCTCCCCATTTGTTTAGGTGTATGTTGTATTCTTCTATTTTAGCTTCGAACACCTGGGGTATCAGCGTTGGCACAATCTCACACACATATATTTTCATAATCACTTTTTTTTTCTTTAAATTTGCCAATCAGAGCTGCAAGATGGTTTAGTGTTTTCTAAGGGTGTCTCCTCCAAGATGTCATACATGCCACAATACATGATACATTCACTTGGAGCTGTACTACGTTTCTCAGTTACCCAGCTTCTGAATAAGTTTAGATTAGACCCCAATGGAAATACGCCTAATGGCCTTACTGGGCTATCCTTAGTTGGAATTATGCAAATCTGGTACACGTCATATTTGAAACATATGATGCACCGTTTTATTTTGGATATTAGTTATTCTTTGAGTTATAAAGGCGTATTAAATATGGTTATAACTAGTACATACATAATATTAATCTGTTTCCATAGATTAACTTAGTTGAAAATGTTTACGAACTTTTCACTAATTAAGAGGTAGTAGGAACTCTGTTTATTTTGTATCACTTTTGAACTCTAACTTCTTTTGAACCTCGCCACTGATACTGATTTTGGTAGTTTCTATATTCTTTATTTTCTTTGAAGATATATACACTAGTTGATAATGTCTTCTGATGCTCCGTGGGCCGTCCAGGTTGGTCGGTCGTGTGAAGTTAAGTTACAGATAAGTTAATGGGCGTGGGGTATTTAATATGGCTCCGTAACTTGTAATGAAACAGTTGGGCACCATATCAGACTAACGCAAGTATTTAAGCCTATAGCTTTATCAAATATACTTGACTATGCTGACCTTTATATTAACCAGTAATGAAGTTCTGTTAAGGAACTCTTGTAGTAGGGTTTTAAATATTGTGTCTCAGTGATGACGGAATAACACAATATCGGACGAACGCAAGAAGAGTTTAGGTATTGCTCTTCTTGACTGTCACTAACCGTTGTAAGAGGGTCAAAGAACTCAGGGCGGTATTAACCTTTTAGTCGCAAATTCTGGTGGGATGCCACAGACAAAATGCGCCTAGAATTTATATATGCAGAGTCCCCGTGAGGATCTCTCGCTAAACCCTTATAACACAAAAGATCGTTTTAGAACTTAGATCTTCTGTGAGTAATGGTCGTGTAATTTCCAATAGTGAAATGTTGAAAGGTAGGGGTGCCTGTGTCTTTCAACTTTTAACTTTAAAGAATTATAACCTAACGAAAGTAATTAGATTAATTCCTAGGGTGCCAGAAATAATAAAGTTACTTATATATGTCACAATTATTGATGTAATACAAATATTAAAATATAAGTAGAGGGGTGCCTACACACTTAAGGCTTTAATAATGAAGATACAGCCTACTAGAGGTCTCTATGTTAAATGATTGGTTTGCCACAATTAACAAAGATCCTATAATAGGTTTTCTTATTCACAGACCGTATAAGGACTTCGGGGTGCCGTACATCCAGACTGTTAGGAAAGGTAAAAATAATATTTCTCAAAGCGGGGTGCCAACAATTGAGAAAGCTACAAGTTACTTGATCTCCTTCAAACTTCCTTGGCTTAATGTGCACCATTACTGGAGGGTACCCAATCTTTGTGGAAGGATTGTAAGGGCGTGTGTCTGCACTGTCTAGTAATAATAATAATAATAATAATAATCGTCTGGTTACTTATATAGCACCCGTTCTCCTCCTTCGAGGATTCACAAGCGCTTGGCTTTCTTTAGTCTACCAGAGACCATTACCCATCCCCCTTGCTCATGGGGAGATGGTAACCGCCGGCTATATCCCAGAAAAACTTTTCAATCTGAGCGGGGATTGAACGCGAGACCTGCAAGATGGAAATCAGGCACGCTATCAACTGAGCCAGCCGGACGGCTGGGACAAGAAGTCCTTCTTGTCCTAGGTGAGGTGAATATCAGTTAATTTATGATACTACTCTACTATACTTGAAGAATAATTCAAAATAATATGATGGCCAGATGTTAGGCAAGTCAAGGTTTTGTTTGCCTTTCTAAGTTACTGTGAGGACTAAGGGGGAATAGCGGAGCAGATAACTGCAAATTTCAGGAGAATCGTTCATTTCCGGAAACAAGCACCAAATTTGGCACACATACTCCTTGGGGATTGCTCTTTTGATAAAACCTGTTAGCCACCTAAAAATTCAAGATGGCGGCCATTTTCCAAGATGGCCGCCATTGAATATACAGAAATATTGCTTTTCGCAATAAAATCGCAAAGACTTGTCCTATTTGAATGATCTTGTTGTCAAATCATACATTTTTCACTATGTAGAATCCGAATTTGGAACCATGGACTTACTCACTAGCTTCCTTGTACCATAATATCAGTCCCGGAATCCTAATATTCTGCTAAATTAGAGGTTCATGTTACGTCTGACTCGGCTAAAATGCATGGTAGTGTATATCGTAGTAGTGTTAGAGGTTTAGTATGTGTAGCATCTTCCTGTACAAGGCTTCCAAACTGGACATGACACGATGCGGGGGGGGGGACGTTGAGAGACTTGCAGCGGAAGGTGTAGAGTAGTAGCTCAACAGAGCAGATGTCAACGCACAGCCAGGGCACACTGGTGGCACCGCTGCTGTGAAACTCAGCATGGGGTTCAGTATCAGCTGAATAATTAGTTTAGTGTAGCTAAATAATTAGTTTAGTGTCCCAAATGCTGTCTAATAAGCATCGCAAACTGCAAAGTCCCCAGTTTAATTTCTGGTATATGGTACTGTCAATGGAACGGGTGATCCTCTTGTTGATCCGATCATTCAGGGAAGCCAACTTCTTCCTGTACTGTCAGTCACTGGCTGAGCTGATACCGTACTTCTTTGCCAACAACAATGTAAACTATGCACGGTGGCTTCCGATCCACTACAAAGACATGGTGACCCTGGAATAGAAGCATCCTCAGCTGGCTCAGGAGTTCCAGAGTGGAAACTTTGTTGTACACAAATCGAGCCGACAGTTCTCAGCAATGGCTATTGACCAAGCTCACGAGCAGGCCAACGCTGTCATCAAGGCAGACGGGGGTGTGATTGGCGTGACTGAAGACCCATCAGCACTGAGAAGATGGATGATAGCTGGTCCTCAAGTCAGCCACTTGGTTGCACAGTATGAGGCAGCATGTGGGACCAAAGAGGGTACTGAACACACCAGCCACCATGAGGAGACAGAACGAGCACAAAGAGTGTTCCTTGAGAAAGTAGAAAAGCTCTCACAAGCCATGACAGATATGTGCAATCCTTTCCAGGAGGAGAGTCGGGACCTGCTTTCGCTTGATACAAAGGATATTGCTCACCACACTGCCGCCGAGCTGATTGGCACACACCTTGAGAAAGGCAAGGTCCGTTTCCAGGAGTTTATGAAGGGACTGGAAGGGGAAGAAGAATCCACCTTCTATGAACCAATCAAGAAGAACAGGGTTGACTTTTTCCGACAGGTACCAGCCTCTGTTGACTCTTCAAAGCAAAACGTGCTGAAGGAAGACTGTCAACTGTTCTCCAAGCTGTTCATATCATGCCAGAGCAGAGAGTGTGACTTGAAGGAGTTCTTCCGTCATAAGACCCAGTCACATCCTGCTGCCCTCAGTGATGGTGGAATGCTCCACACCTGTCAGAAATCCCACCTCACTACCATTCTTCAGAGCCAAGTTACAACCCCTGAGGCAGAGCCAGACGCCGACACCATCATCATTGATGGTGCAGCGTTGGTGAACTGTCTGCCCCCACGGAGTTCAAAGACGTTCGAAGAGTACGCAATGCTCGATGTCCTTCCTAGAATACAAGCATACTTTACCAAGTACAAGAGAACAGACATTGTGTTTGATATCTACCGGCCATATAGTCTGAAAGCTGAAACTAGATCAAAGCGAGGACGCGGGGTGAGATGCAGGGTGACAGGGAAGGGCAAAATTCCCTCAAACTGGCGAAACTTCCCGAGAGAAAATGACAACAAAGCCGAGCTGTTCAACTTTCTGGCTGATAAGATTGCACGTGTGGCCACACCAAATGTGGTCATTGTGACCAAGGAAGAATATGCTGTCAGCAACCGCACTATCAATCTGGCTGGGGTGGCACCATGCAGTCATGAAGAAGCTGACACGCGGATCTTTGTGCATGCCAGGCATGCAACAGAAGCAGGCAGCAAAGTCATCATGGTCAAAGCCAGCGACCCAGATGTTGTCGTCATCGCAGTCAGTGTTCTGCAGGCACTTCAGGAGCTAGGTCTGCAGCAGTTGTGGGATTCCTTTGGCCAAGGACAGAACCTGAGGTGGGTTCCTGTACATGACTTGTGTTGCACTCTTGCAGAAAAGAGCAAAGGGTTGCTCTTCTTCCATGCCTTCACTGGCTGCGATGTCGTTTCAGCATTCCGTGGCAAAGGGAAGAAGTCTGCTTGGCAAACCTGGGATGTTTGTGATGAGGCTTCCGGTGTCTTCAGCAAACTCAGCCAGTACCCACCGGTAGTTGATGATGAAGACCTGGAGACCTTGGAGAAGTTCGTGGTCATAATGTATGACAGATCCAGCACAGCTGAAGGTGTCGATGATGCGAGGTTGGACATGTTTGCTCGGAAGCAGAGGCCGTACGAAGCCATTCCTCCAACCCGAGCAGCACTGAAGCAGCATGTGAAGCGTGCTGCCTACCAGGCAGGCTGCATCTGGAGTCAGTCAACAGTACGTCAACCAGAAACGCAAACTCCTGCCAACTGGGGCTGGACCAAGAAAGGAGATCTGTGGCAGATCGTTTGGACAGAGCTCCCACCCATTGCAGAGAGTTGCCAGCAGCTGACCAAGTGTGGATGCAAGTCGGAATGCTGCGGTCGATGCAAATGCTACTGCTTTGGTCTGACCTGCACGGCACTGTGCAGCTGCAGATGCGAGGTTTAGAAGCGTTGTAGTATACTCATCCAGGCAGCAAGACAATAAGTGACAAACAAGTATAGGCCTACTGCCTACATGTACATCCAATATTATATCGGACTGATGGTACCTATGATATGGGCACTTTTTACCCTAATTATGATTTCGGGACTAATATTATGGTACAAGGAAGCTAGTAAGTAAGTCCATGGTTCCAAATTCGGATTCTACATAGTGAAAAATTTATGATTTGACACCAAGATCATTCAAATAGGACAAGTCTTTGCGATTTTATTGCAAAATGCAATGTTTCTGTATATTCAATGGCGGCCATCTTGAAAAATGGCCGCTATCTTGAATATTTAGGTGGCTAACGGGTTTTATCAAAAGAGCAATCCCCAAGGAGTATGTGTGCCAATTTTGGTGCTTGTTTCCAGAAATGAACGATTATTCCAGTTATCTGCCCCACTAGAAGGGATATATTTGAGCTTTAGTACAGAGTTTCGAGGGTGTTTTTAGTTGATCTCTGAGCGTGAGAGTTCAAGGGAGGTAAGGGGGTATTGTACGCGAGGTTTCTCTGCGTCGTGGATTATTATTTGTTTCTACAAGAGTTTGTCACTGGTAATATTGGGCAGAGTTATAGGGGAATATTAGCTTACTTTTTTAGAGTTATTACTGATCATTATTTTAGTTGTTGTAAATAGAGAATATACGTTTTGTACATAAGTAAATGCTGGTCGGTCCTGGGGTTATGTTGGCAACCCAGGGGTCATCGGAAGGGTGCGTGTATCACTAGCCTCGCTCGCCTCTGTTTTTTATACTTTTCCCAGACAAGGCCTGTGGGCTTGAATATCAATTCTAGAATAGCTGGTGAGGTTAGGTTTTCTTAGTAGAGTTAACATTGTTAATTTCATTAATCGAGTTTAGGAGTAAAGTTGGTTGGTGGAGAGAACATAATAATTGATAGTTTTTAGGCTCTGGGTACACAAAATAACTCGTTTTATAGGAGTTGTAGGACTCTCATACGTGGAGGCTGAATTGGCAATACTAAGGCTCAGTCATCTCACTCGTCTTGTAGCCTCGGGGTTGTGAAGTTGTAGATTTGCAGACAAGGGCCTACGGTGGTTAATATGGATAACATAGGTAGCTGGTCATGCTAGATTTATTTAATAAAGTTAATGCTGATAGCTTCTGAGCGGAAAACACATATAATAAGAAGATCTATAGAATAGATCCTGGCTGGTGAACTTCTGTTGGTACCCTTGGTGGTCATTTTTGTTATCTGTGAGGCAAAAAGGGTTGCTGGCCTACTACTCTCAAAGCAGGAAGGAAGGACATGTGATTTGTTTATAAAAAATAGAATAATGGTAATATTTGAGAAGACGTGTACATATGTGTTTATTATAAAATAGATAAAAGAGTTAATCTGTGTGTGGGACATGGTTCTTACATAATTAAATATAATATTACTAATACATCATAATGGTAGGTATCATAACCTTCTTAATATTATTAACCCTGGTGCACCATCGAGGTTGCATTTGTGCAACCAACGCATGCACAAACACGATTATTTTCGCGCCACTCAGCCCTGGCGGGCAATATCTTGGTTCTCGGACTGCGCCAGGGCAGTCTGAGGCATGCCTCATTGGTGAGTAGACCTACGCCGCTCCAGCTCCAGCTCAGCAAGTTTTCCGGTTGCATTGGTGCAACCGCGATAGGAAGTAATTACCTTTTGTGTTTATGCAATACTTGCATATTTAGGCAGATTGTGAGCCATATATAGTAACTAGGTCTATGATATTTCGACCGTATATGCATGTAAGCCTAATCTAACAGGATCGGCCATATTGGTTTGGGTAGGGTAGGCCTATGCTGGACTAGAGGCTCTGAAACCTGATAGGAAATATTTCCAATTTTGCAAAACTTTCACATTTGATGCTGGTATTTGAATATATTGTGGCTATATATATTTTGTTAATTAAATATGATAGAATAACTTACTTTTGCCTTAAACCTGAGAGTATACTAAGGAATGATAGATTAATGTTGTGTAGGAAGGATAATGAAAAATACCAAATGGTTATGGAGATATGGATTTTTAAAGTGGCAGTAGCAAATGTGCAACAGCGATAGATGAATATCTCACTTTTGGAGCGATAGTGTTCCAGGGTTCTGGTAACTTACTAGAGCTGCTATAGTCCATGAGCCAGGCCAGATATCGGTACCACCTGGGGTGACTAAACACGAATGGTACTAAAATGTTTATAGAGTGACTGTAAGTACATTAAGATATGATAGCCTTCTCGCACTGGTAGCTTAGTCTAATTTTTTTGATGCAATAGGGGCGCTACCCAAAAATAAAGATTTTTAGCGTGACGCTCGGCGTTTTCCTCATTTTCTTTAAAATCCATCACACAATCATCGCGAAACTTTGAACACCTATGTAGAATTATATTCTCTACCAGAGTTGTTCCTAGGTATTTTTCAAATTTCCTCATATTTCGGAATATACTCTATATTTTGGGTATTTTCCTCTAAATCTAGAATAAATCCTTAAATATGGGGAACATTGAAAAATATATTCTAACAGCTCTTGTAGCTTATTTGATTCTCTACAAGAATTATTCCGATGTGTATTTCAAGTTTCTCCATATTTAGGGGTTTATTTCATATTTGGGGATTTTTTTGTTATATTTTGGGGATAATTTATTATTGGAAGGAGCAAACATATGTAGAGTGGTTTCCATGTAATGTGTTTGTTTGTTCATGGTTTAATGGTGATATTTTTTGCAGGTGTGTGTCGACTGTTTGACGGCAGGATGGAACCATCTGCGAGGAAGAGAGCACGGATCGACTGTATCATCCACTGCTCTGATGATGACAGCGATGCTCTGGTGTCACCACAGGATTTGGACTCCTGGAACACATTGCTCAGGGCTGCAGAAATCAGGCAGCATGATCCAGTCCTGGAAGCAGCCAAGGGCCTTGAAGAAGGAGGAATACCACACATACATTATCACCGTAAATGTCGTAGTCTCTTTACAATGAAGAAGTCACTGGATTCTATCCTTGCCAAGGGTGTCAAGATAGAATCAGCAAGCGTCGACCCCAGGAGGAGGGCATCAAGGGATGCCCCTAGTACTAGCAGGGTGTATGCCAAAGTATGTATCTTCTGCGAGAAGTCAAGCAAGTACATAAAAACAACAAAGACAAGGGAGCCACTCATACAGTGTGTTGAGCTACGAGCAGATGAGAAGATTCGCAGAGCAGCAATAAGGAAACTCAACCAGAGAATCCTTGGTTTAGTTAGCAGAGACCTTGTTGGTTACAGAGGGTCACTACCACAAGTCGTGCTACAAACTCTTCACAAAAGATGATTTCCCAGCGGCCGCCAGGTCGGGTGCAGGTGAAAATCAGGAAGAAAGCGAGGAAGCACGCTACGAAGAGGTTGAGACAGAAGCCCTCGAGGAACTCTGCTTGTATATAAGGACCAAATTATTCCCCAACCCAGAGGTACTGCCTATGACAAACCTCACATCTAGGCTTGAGAGAACCATGATGTCCCGTGGTATTATCCAACTGAAACCAGCGACAAAGAAACATGTTCGCCGAAAGATTGAAACCGAGTTTGGAGAATCACTACGCTTTGTCCCAGATGAGAAAGGAAAGCTTCTAATCTATCCACGCAGCCTCTCAATGGACGACCTTGCCCGGCAAGCACACAAAATGGCAAAAGACCTGCAAGAAGCAAGAGCAGCTAACTCTGAAGATGTCTTAACCAAAGCAGGAATGCAGCTGAGGAATGAGATCAATAAACAAGATGTGAGTCAGCCATGGCCTCCCGATACAGATCAGAATGTCATTCCTGCAGCAGTCACTCAATTCCTGCACACCCTGCTGACAGGAGAGTGTGAGTGTGAAACTCCCTCTGAAAGAGCTCAACGTCTTGCCACTTCCTTTGGCAGTGACTTGGTCTTTGCTGTTACCAGTGGCAAGACAAAAACCACCCAAGCACGTACTGCTGACCAATGCTGTAAAGTCTTTGACAGGAAACACAGAACTGATCCGAACTCTGAATCGTCTTGGTCACTGTGTGTCTTACTCAATGTTTGAGGAGATCGATACAGCCCTTTGTATCCAGAAGCTGGAATGCTCAAAGGATGACATTCCACTGCCAGCAAACATCTACCCTGGTGTGTTCACAACCCTGGCCTGGGATAACATTGACCGACTTGAAGAGACCCTAAGTGGAGCAGGTACTTCTCATAGAGTCAATGGCATTGCTGTCCAGTCCAAGGTTGCAGGCTCTGTGCCAGAGAAAGTCCTGCCAGAGATTACCAAGTCCAAGATAAGAAGCATCACTCAGACATCATCAATGCTGCCAATATACAATGTTGGGCGGCGGGCAGGGCCACCTAGGATTGAGACTGCGTATGTCGACACTACCAAGGAAGTCCAGGATTCAAAGACAAAGAACCATATCTGGCTTCTTACTCGAATGTCAGACCATGAGGACCAGTCCATCAGCAGTTGGACTGGGTTCAACATCAAAATGCGCAGAGACATTGCAGTGGTTCAGGACACTGTAAGCTACCTGCCCACTATCAATGCTCCCGCAACAGAAATGTCCACCGTTAATGAAATCTTGGAACAAACGCATGCTATCATGCAGTCCTTACAGCTTAACAAGATTGTGTGCGTGTTTGATCAAGCACTCTATGCCAAAGCTGCCGAAGTTATCTGGAAACAAGAGAAGTTCAAGAACATTATCATCAGGATGGGCGTCTTCCACACAATCTGTAATCTCATCTCCACCATAGGAAAGAGGTTTCAAGATGCAGGTCTTAGAGATCTGTGTGTGGAATCAGGTATCATCGCAGAAGGATCAGTGTCAGGAGTGATGAACGGCAAGAGGTACAACAGAGCAGTGAGACTACACAAGCTCGTGTATGAAGCACTGATGAGGCTTGCATGGAAAGGCTTCCTTTCATGGCTAGAAGAAAACCATTCAAGGGACATACACCATCTAGATGAAACACTGAAGGACATCAACAGCTTTCACAGCAATGTGTCTCAGGGACTCTTCAAGAGCTGATGGAGAGTGAATCATGCACACATATCATGAAGCTTTTCCAAGTTTATCTTGAGACCCTCAGAGATGAACACAACCTCTCAGCATTCTGGATGTCATACCTGGACATGGTTGAGATCATGCTGGACTTAATTCGAGCCTCCAGAGAAGGCAACTGGATGCTCCACCTAGGAGCAATCCGACAGATGATACCGTGGTGTTTTGCCTATGACAAAGTGAACTATGCCCGGTTCCTAACCTACTACTATGCCTTGATGTCTCGACTGCCCATTGAACACCCAGAGGTCCATGAACACTTCATACAAGGTGGCTTTTCGGTCCAGATCGGTAGCAAGAATCCCTTTGGACGGATCCCTGTGGACCAGACAATCGAAGAGACGATCAACAAAGACACCCAGACACCAGGGGGCACAAAAGGCTTCAGCCTGAAAGGCGGAGCTGTCGCCAGGTACTACCTGACATCGGAGTATCGCAGCAGGTACTTAAGGCAGCTCAGGACTATGGTAGTAGGCCAAAAGTATACTGACTTCAGCCACCCAGACCTACAGATGCCCAGGATTAGAAGAGAAGAGGCCGATGTCCAATCTTTAGTTCAACTGATGGAGACCAGCTGGTTGAACCCCTTCAACGCAGAGCAAGAAGATCTTGTCAGTTTGTCAACTGCGACTATGGCACCACCAGAAGTTGTCAAAGACCTTCTAGGGGCCTACAGAATAGGAGAGGATGCATATCAAGCCTTCAAGGAAGAGCGCCTGGAGATCGATACGCCAACTATACAGTTTCATGACACGATGACGAAGACGAAACTGAGAACGTTCACTAACATCAGAATGAAGCCACGCTCACAAGACCATGCCAAGGAGGTTATCTTAAAGGCTGACAGGAACCTATTTGGCCAGATGATCCTTGTTGCCGAGAACAGAAAGCTCAAAATGAGTGATGTCTTGGCTCATCCCCTGGGGCCTTTGCCTTGGGCACTTGCCAGCGGTGATGGGTCTCTCCGCAAGACCAACAAGGCTGCCCTCGCAAAGGAGTTAGAGAGGAATGTTTCTCCTGCAGAAGTGATACCCGAGGCCCTCTGCTACCATAATTGATGGGATGAGCCTGGTCCACAAACTGAAGGGAAACGACAAAACTTTTTCACAGCTTGCAGGTACAGCACTGAGTCACGCTGTTCATGAAGGTGCTAAGAGCAGGCGCATTGATGTTGTGTTTGATATCTACAAGGAGACATCCATCAAGGATGCAGAACGAGCCAAAAAGAAGTGCAGGCACAGGAATTCATTTCAAGAACATTCAACCTGGGCACAACATCCAGCAGTGGAGAAAGTTACTCGGTAGTTCCTCCAACAAGGCAAGTCTTATCAAGTTCTTGGTAGAAGAATGGAAGGCACCACAGCACAGGGAGAAGCTCAAGGACAAGGAGCTGTATGTCACATGTGAGCAGCGCTGCTTCAAGATCACCAAAGAGCAGTGGGAAGAGGCTCCTGAGCCTAAGTCAACTCAAGAAGAAGCAGACACACGCCTTCTTCTCCATGCACTTCATGCAGCAGAAACTGGGAACAAGTCTGTCATCATCACTGCAGAAGATACAGACGTCATGGTGTTGTGTCTTGGCATGTGCCACAAGATCCCATCCCATCTGTTCCAGAAGTGCGGGACGAAGAACCGGACAAGATTCCTGGATATCACCACACTGAGCCGCACACTGGGAGGCAGCGTGTGTGATTCATTGATTGGTATGCATGCCTTTACAGGCTGTGTGATACCGTCAGTGCATTCGCTGGCCGAGGGAAGATGACGACACTCAAGCAGGTGAAGATGGACAAGACATACCAGCATGCTTTTCACGAACTTGGACGCTCATGGGAAGTGTCTCCTGAACTCTTTGAGAAGCTACAGGAAATCACCTGCCACATGTACCTACCATCTACCCACACAACTAAGGTAAACAAGCTTCGGTATGAGCTGTTCTGTGCAAGACGTGGAGAGGTAGAGTCAAGTCAACTCCCTCCTTGTGAGGACTGCCTCTTCATGCATGCACTGCGTGCAAACTACCAGGCTGCGATCTGGAGGAGAAGTCTTCAGAGCCAGCCATTTGTTGCGAACCCAACAGACTGCGGTTGGATGACAGATGAGGACGGTAAGCTTGCCGTCAACTGGATGCGAGGCTCACCAGCACCAGATGCTGTTATGCAGCTACTGTCTTGCAAGTGTGTGCGGTCATGCGAACTCCCTAAGTGTACTTGCCTCAGCAATGGTCTAAAATGCACGGACATGTGCAGGTTACAGACATGTCAGAACAAGGCTATTGAAGAAGAGCCGGTGGCACAACAGTCAGATTCCGAGTCTGACGTAGATGATATTTAGGAGTAGTAATTTGCCATAATAGTATGTACAAGCCCATGGCATGCTTAGTGTGTATTTACAGGACTTGTATTAAATGTGACAATTACTATATGCATTTTGTTGACATTTAGGCATTCCTGTCCCCAAATTTGACATTTTAAAAAATTTCGGAATTTTCGGTAGGGTATGTCTATTCAAGAAGTGATAACGACCATTAAGCTACCAATGTGCAAGGGCTATCATATCAAAACATAAACTAGAGACATGTAGCAAGCTAAAAACACCTAAGAGAATTAGTCACCCCGGGTGGTACCGATATCCCAAAATTCGGGTCTTGGCTCATGGACTACTACTAGTAGGTTGACATCAAGTGTTTATATAAAGACACAAAGGAAGATAATGTGATTTGTTTACTAGTAGGATAGTTTATTACTGAGAATACGTATAAATATGTGTGTTGGAGAAAAGTGAATGAAAGAGTTAATCTGTGGGTAAAGACATCTATATTTTAACATCATAATGGTAGGTATATGAGCCTTCTTAATATTATTAATCTGGTGGTCTACTATGGCTAGTTAATCTGTGGGTAAAGACATTTATATTTTAACATCATAATGGTAGGTACTGTATATGAGCCTTCTTAATAATAGTAATCTGGTGGTCTACTATGGCTAGTTAATCTGTGGGTAAAGACATCTATATTTTAACATCGTAATGGTAGGTATATGAGCCTTCTTAATATTAGTAATCTGGGGGTCTACTATGGCTGGTGTTAGTAGATCGAACACGGTAGTGTAACAGGGAAATATTCCGTCGTCGTTGTGGCGACTCGGGCGTCCTTGGCGTCGGTACCGTGTCTATACGTCAATGTTGGCTTTGATGCTTTTGGTTTAGCTTATCCTCTTCTCCACGTTTACTCTCTTTGTTCTTTCCCCGTATTTTTCTTATGAGCATCCTTGACTTATCCATTTTCTGGGTATTTTAGCCATATTTCTCAGTCCTGGATTCTCACCAGGAGTTAACCGCTTCTATACCGGTGCCGTTCTTTTTAACTTTATTATGGCAACTGTTAGACGATTTTATTCAGTTTCAAGAGGGCCTCCAGCTATTAACAGGCTTTGAAATATCTCACTGAACCCTTTTTGCTACCATATATCCTTCCTAAGCTTCATAAAATCATCTAAATATAGCTAGAATAAAATGATAAGACGTCGCCGGTACGGAAGGGGTTAAGAACAAGGGTGGTAATATTGCCTATGTGCGTAACGGATAGAACACATCAAATAAATTCAAGTATCTCTCCAGCTCAAATATGATCCGAGCAGGAAGACTATCATATCAGTGTTTCAATATACAAGGTATAGCCTAACTACCATAGAAACACTTTTCAATTTACAATATGGTAGGTCAAACAACATGATAAATTAACACTATTCTATATTCTGCTTTGTAATGTCAAACAAAATTTATGTATAGAGCTTTCTAAAGTTGATGACAAACGCAGATGACGGGTTAAGAATATTGATATAGCAGACAATAATATAGTACCACTCCAAATAGTTCCCCAACAAAATAAAATCATATACAGTATGTCTAAAATAACCTGATTTTCGAAGACCCCCACAACAAATAAAAGGAAGAACTCAGAAGAAAGGGTCCAAAGGGAAGTTCAAACAAACCAACTACGAAGCCAAAATCACCAGAGAAAATGAAATAGGAGAGAATAAGAAGGAGTAACTAAAACAAAGGCATTAACAACGAAAGCAGAAACTGCAAATACTCGAATCAACATGATGCCCAAGATACCCAAATTGCTCCACATCATCAACAGAGGAGACGGGAAGAAACATACCAGACTAGACCTGCACGCGAAGAAGGAAAACACATCTCCAACACCGAAAGATAACAAACAACCACAGCCACGTGTACGAGAGAATTAACAAAATAAAACCTACGCATCTCATCAAACAACTAAAGTTCCTACACCAACTATTAACACCAGACAAGACGCCAGAATTGCCACCATGACCCCGGAGATACCAGAACACCAGGCAAGACCATCACCAAAACATCACAACACCACGAGGCTCCCAGAAAGAAGATAGTGTTCAGTCAGGGACAAAAGGACCAACATCGCCATCTTAAGAGAGGACACTTGCGCCCTTCTTCCACCCAGAAGCCAACTCACCTGCCCATAAACTTCTAATGGGTACTCCTAATCCCCCCTGGATACGCCCCCCTGGATTTATGACCTTTTGACCCCCGCACACCTGCTCTGGGACATCTTAGCGGAAGTCGTCACTACTCCGACGAAACCTGAATAAGGCAAGCAATTCTAGGGCTTGATAATCCAGAAATGTTAGTAGTCTAGCCCTAAAATTACCCTCCCATTCAAACAGAGATTGAAACCATGGTTAATATCTCTTAAGGGTCTGAGGAGTTCTTTTCCCTATTGAAGAATTATTATTGTCACATACCATGGTATACGTAATGATAATAAGATCCCTAATAGGCTACACCTCTTAGTACTAGAAGTATAAATTCGCGGACATGTTCCCAACTTACTTCTCTTACTAAATCCGCATTATAAAAACTACCGAGAGATACTTACCATGGTAAGGTCATTCGACTAGTTTAGGGCTTTGCGAGATACCATTACATTGACACTCTGCATATAGAAGTCCTTAGTGCATCTGTCCAACGCCATGGTAGCGGATACTTGCAATTAAAAGGTTTCAACACCGCCCCCGAGTTCTTTGAACCTCTTATAACGGTCAGTGGCAGATCGAGCGAATTAGTACAAGTCATGATCTTACTATCTCCTCGCGTTAGCCCAATACGTTGTCACTGTGTCATGACACTAGAGACATTGTATTAAAGACACTAAGTCAAGAGTACCAAAACGAAATTTCATCAACGATTAGCATAACGATCAGGATAGACGAGTAACTGTAGCCCCAGCCGCGAATCAGATACGAATCACCGCAAGTTACTGCGAGTCACCAGGACTCACTGGGAGTCACTGGGAGTCACCAGGGCTCACTGGGAGTGGTTCGATTCGCGGCGAAAACTTTAAACACGATGACAAATTTTTCGGACAGGGCCAATCGCCCGCGACTGGTCGTGAGTCACTGGGAGTCTAACAGGAGTCGCTAGAGTCACTAGGAGTCATAGATTTTCACCGCAAATAGGCCCGCGACTCTGAGTTTTCCCATACTCTTAGTAATTCTAGCTCGCACTCCTGACTGTGTGAGAGCCCGTTAAGTATTCAAATTAATCTTGTAGTCAAAGAATGGTAGTGTACAGGTGTGTTGACCTAGGATATGATATCAGGCCTGCACAGTCCAGTACAATGATTGACATTGTTATACCAGTGTTTTTACCAGGTTTTGAGATTGGATTAGGTAGGTTCTACTCAACTGGAGAAGTCAAAATTACACAACACATGCATAGAAGAAATAAAGGATACATATAACACTGAGTATATTTATGAACAGTATTTATTTATCTACTCCAACGGTTAACAATACTAATAGTTATTCATGGATTAATGGTTAAAAAACATAAACATTCCTAGCACGGCGAGGATCTGCAATGAGACCAGGAATATAGTGGCTGTATCTTACCTCTAAGTTAATTCACAATAATAAAGCCAGGAACTCTCATAAGGACCTGTATTATTATCAAAGTCGACAGTGGAACTCTATCGTTGTAGCTACACTGGGATATACTTAGTGAGAAATATAGACCAGTTAATCTTGCTGGACTCTAACTTATTTATGCACCTTCGCACTGGTGAGAATTTAGGCAGAGTCAATACTTGTGGACTCTGTTATTTTTAGCTAGGTTATACCTTGTTTCGTGGTATAGCATTTATTGTGAATTTTCAATATTTACTCCTAACTAGCACTTGGAGTTGGAGAATGTGATGAGTTGAGGTAACAGCTAAAGGATCTTCTGGTTCTCCGTTGGGCCGTCGAGAGTCACTGAGGGTCACTGGGAATCGACGGAAGTCACCAGGAACCACTGGAAGTCACCGAGCATGCTCTCCAAGCGGCAGGGGCGCCCACAGAGATACCTGTAGTGGACGCACATGTAATAAAGGGCCCACTATTCATGGGTGTGGGTGGTGAGCAAAGTGAACCTACTCAGCTGGGGAGTCCCCCCCCCCCCAGACAATTTTGCAGTTTTGATAAATTTTAGGTGCATTCTGAAGCTATCTGAAAGTTAAATTAAGATGGAGTAAACAACATATTATTAATATAAAAGTGTAAATTCTCCTCAGCTGAAAATAAAATATATATGGCTACTTTAGTTTTCCTGGTCAAACATTCTAAATAGGCCTAGTATTAACCTGTGTAAGTACAATTGCCCACAAGACTTTGTATTCACTCAGTGATTGTGTGTATAGAAGGAAATTACTGTAGGTGAGGTATTTAATAATTTTAGCAATGTATGGCCAATGTTACAATAGCCTACTTTTAATCTCCAAGTTCTCCAACTCCCCTGACCTAACCTAACTAAACTAACATAACCTATAATTGTTACCTATTTTAGGTTTTATTATGAAAAAATACAGAACTCGGTAACAAAGGAAAACGAAAAGTTGTAAAGGATTAACTATCCTAGTTTTAGACAATACTTTACACATATATGTTTCGTAAATTTTAGTAAGCAATGATATAATGACATTACGGAACATAATGATAAGGACTTGTCCTATTCTATTAATGTCTTTAATGATGTATGAATACAGTAGTTAAACTTCATGATGATATTAGAGGACTGTAGTTATAACCTACAACCGACTTACTTTAGGAAAGGAAACTTCAATTATAGGGGCCCACACATGCCTGGATATATGGGGGCTGTGGACAATGGGAGCCATCCCTCTCATACTCGCTTCTCATTCCTAACACCTCGCACTGATTCTCGGTGACTCCCAGTGAATCATATGTAACTCGTCCTGACTCGCAGTGACTCCTGTATTACTCGTATCGACTCGTATATTGCACTAATCCGAAAACGACCGTTATTTTTAATATTTACAATTACTCGCACTTCATTCGCGGTTTTATCCCGGTGACTCCTGGTTAACTCCCAGTGACTTACAGTGACTCCTTGTGACTCGCAGGTACACTCCCGCTCCTTCCCTTAAAGGAGCCCTCCCACATTCAGGAGTGCGAGCTAGAGTCACTAAGAGTGATGACTCCTGGTAATTCCTGCAAATATGACCGCGAGTGTCCGAAATTCCACGTGCCCTCACGACACAGTAGGAGTCAGCGGGAGTGTACCTGGGAGTCACTGGGAGTCACTGTTAGTTACCAGAAGTCACCGGGATAAAACTACGAATGAAGTGCGAGTTATTGAAAATAATATAAATAACGGTCGTTTTCGGATTAGTGCAATATACGAGTCGATACGAGTAATACAGGAGTCACTGCGAGTCAGGACGAGTTATATACAAGTCACTGAGAATCACTGGGAGCCACCGAGAATCTCTGCGAGGTGCTAGGAATGAGATACAAGTCTGCCAGGCATGTGCCATTGTGCACAGCCCCTATATATGTCACCTCAAAGCTCTCCCCCGCCACACGCACACTCACCACCGCCACACGGACACCCACCACCGCCACAAAGACACCCTACAGCATTCCACGCAACATGTCGAGGATGAGGTAGCAGGACCTGGTGAGGCTGCACCTACTGGAACTCGAGCTGCGGGTACGGGATCTGGAGGAGTAAGAGTGTCAACGCCAAGCCATCAACCAACATCGCCGACAATGGAGACCATGGACAGTGTGGGCAAGGAGCTGGCTGCAGCGGCGTCCCGAGCTAGGGATGTATGAGCAGCTAATGGGTGAGCTGGAGCGCAAGGACGTCAGGGGCTTCAGGAACTTGTTGCGTGTCGACTGTGCCATTTTTCGGGAGTTGGTGGCTCATGTTGGTCCCAGGATCGAGCGACAGGACACCTTCTGGCATGAGGCACTGTCACCTGGCATATGTATTGCCATCACACTGCGCTACCTTGCCACTGGTGATACGTATGCCAGCCTTATGTATGCCTTCCGTGTGGCCAGCAATAGTCCTCTAATATCATCATTAAGTACAGTATTATGACTGTATTCATACATCATTAAAGAAATTAATAGAATACGATAAGTCTGTATTATTATGTACCGTACGGTCATTATATCAATGCTTACTATAATTTACGAAACAAATATATGTAAAGTATTGTCTAAAGAGTGGCTAGTTAATCCTTCCCACCTTTTCGTTTTCCTTCGTTAGCGAGTTCTGTAATATTTCATAATATTACCTAAAATGGGTAACAATCAAGGGAGTTGGAAAACTTGTAGACTAAAAGTAGGCTAGTGTAACATTGACCATACATTGTTCACATTATTAAATACCTCACTTACAGTAATTTCCTTCTCTACACACAATCACTGTGTTAAATACAAAGTCTTGCAGGCAATTGTACTTACTAAGGTTCGTAATAGGCCTACTTATAATGTTTGACCAAGAAAACTAAAGTACCAGTATATATTATATTTTTAGGTGAGGAGTATTACAGTTTTATATGAATAATATATTTTTTAATCAACCTTCATTTCACTTTGAGATAGCTTGAGAATGCACCTACAATTAATAAATACTGCGAAATTGTCTGGGGAGGGGGGGAATCCCCAGCTAGGTAGGCTCGCTTTGCTCACCACCCACACCCATGAATAGTGGGCCCTATATTACATGTGCACCCACTATAGGTATCTCTGTAGGCGCCCATACCGCTTGGAGAGCATGCTCGGTGACTCCCAGTGGCTCCTGGTGGTTCATTGTGACTCCTGTCGATTCCCAGTGACCCTCAGTGACTCGCATGTATTACCTATCTATATTCCAGTGACTCCCGGTGAAACTGAGAACTGAAAATGAAACAGAACACTGTCCGCGATTTAGATAGGAGTCACTGGGAGTCACCAGGACTCACTGGGAGTCACTGGGGTGTCACTGTGAGTCACTGGGAGTGTTCCGACTCGCGGCGAGAACTTTAAACACGGTGAACATTTTGTCGGACAGGGCCAATCGCCCGCGACTGGTCAGGAGTCACTGGGCGTCTAACAGGAGTCACTAGGAATCGCTAGAGTCCCTAGGAGTCATAATTTCACCATGAATAGGCCCAGGAGTCCGAATTTTCACCTACTCCTAGTGATTCTAGCTCGCACTCCTGACTGTGTGAAGGGCCCTTAACTCTACCGACTTTCCCAAATTCTTTGACTATCTAAACTCTACAGTGGAACACATTCTATCCATTTCTCCTTTCTCAGAAATCTCCATTTTAGGAAATTTCAACGTTCACCACTGCCAATAGCTCTCCTCTCACACTACTGACCAACCTGATGAACAAGCCTACGTCTTTTCTATCCTAAATGATCTAGAGCAGTTAGTTCAGCAACCCACCTGTATCGGCTCGGAGATCGGCCCAACATTCTTGACTTGTTTCTAACTTCTAACCCTTCTTCTTATACTGTCTATCTTTTCTCTCCTTTGGGCTCCTCCAACCATAAACTTATCTCTGTCACCTGTCCTATCTCTCCAGTACGGCCACCCTATCCTCCTAGCTGGCGGTGCTTGTGGCACTTTGACGCTGCCGACTGGAAGGCTCTCCGGCAGTACTTCTTTGATTTCCCATGGAATGATTTCTGTTTCCGTGGCCGAGGACCCTCGGAGAGTGCTGAACGCATTACCGAGGTAATCCTATCAGGCATAAGCATACATTCCATTTTCTCTCTCTCAGTCTAATGCAAAAAAATCTTGGTTTACTCACGCTTGTTCTACTGCTGTCCGCAACAAGGAGGAAGCATTCAAACAGTACCGACGCCTTAAAACTCAAGAATCCCATTCTTCCTATGTTTCTGCCCAGAATCAAGCCAAATTTGTTGTTCGACTTGCCAAGCACTCTTTCATCAATAATAAATGAACTGAACTATCCTATTCTAGCTCTTCCCAAGCCTTCTGTCATCTAGCCAAAAACCTCTGCAACAATTTTTCTTCCACGTCTTTCCCTCCCCTTTTCCACTCTGATGGTACAACCATCACTTCTTCCTCTGACAAAGCTGAACTCTTCGCTCAAACCTTTGCTAGAAACTCCACCTTGGATGATTCCAGTGCTATTCCTCCCTCTCCACCCCCCTCTCCCCTACTTATGCCTAACATTCTAATCTCTTCTAAAGATGTACTTTCTACCCTCTCTGGGCCTAATACTTAGAAGTTGTACAGTCCGGACGGTGTTCCTCCTGTTATACTAAAAAACTGTGTTTCTATGCCAACTCCCTGCCTAGGAAAATTCTTTCGTCTCTGTCTTTCCTCTAACGTCTTCCCTTCATACTGGAAGTTGGCTCTCATTCAACCTATCCCAAAGAAGGGTGACCGCTCACAACCTTCCAACTACCGACCAATTGCTCTCATCTCTTGTATCTCTAAAGATTTTGAAACATTCTTGCTTCCAAATTTCTTAAGCATGTATCTTCTCATAATCTACTATCAGATCACCAGTATGGCTTCCTCAAGGATTGCTGTACTGTTGATCTTCTTTCAAATCTTACTAACTCTTGGTCATCCTCCTTTCGGGACTTCGGTGAGACCTTTTCTATTGCGCTAAACATATCGAAGGCTGAGTGGTACTTGAAATGTAGACAGAATGGATAAAAAACACCATCTGAGGAAGAGCACTTTATTGACAACGTTTCGCATATAGCTTCATCAGGTCAGTGACCTGATGAAGCTATATGCGATACGTTGTCAATAAAGTGCTCTTCCTAAGATGGTGTTTTTATCCATATCGAAGGCCTTCGATAGTCTGGCACAAATCTTTAATTTCTAAACTACCCTCCTTCGGTTTCTATCCCTTTGTCTCTAATTTCCTTTCCGGCCGTTCCATAGCTGCGGTTGTGGACGGCCATCACTCACTTACTCATCTTAACAACTCCAGTGTTCCTCAGGGCTCAGTCCTATCTTCTATTCTCTTTCTAATTTTCAGAAATGATCTTCTCAACTGTACCTCCAGTCCCATCCATTCATATGCAGACGACTCTACCTTACACTACTCAATTAGTTTTCCAGAACACCCAAGCCAGCATTCTCTCAAAGACAAACGTAATGAAGCCATAGAACACTTATTTTCTGATCTAAATACTAATTCCAATTGGGGCAGAGAAAACCTTGTTGCCTGTAATGCTTCCAAAACCCAATTTCTCCATATATCTACCCGTCCAGAACTCCCAGCGGACTATCCCTTATTCTTCAACAATACAAAAATCAATCCTTCATCTTCTCTCAATATTCATGGTGTCTCTTTTTCTTCTGCTCTCATTTGGAAGGACCATATTACCAGTCTTGCTAAAGCAGCCTACCAGAAGCTGGGTGTGCTCAACCGCCTCAGGGTTTTCTTTACCCCTGCACAGCTTCTTGCTCTGTACAGGGGTACAGTGCATCCTTGTATTGAGTAGTGTTCACATGTGTGGGGAGGATCCTCTCACACCACACTCCTAAACAAAGTAGAAAGGAAGGCCTTTCGTATCATTAATTCCCGCCCACTCACCAACTCTTTGCAAACTTTCTCTCTTCGCTGCAATGTTGCATCTCTCTCGCTATTCTATCGCTACTACAATAATCAGTGCTCCTCAGAGCTCTCCCAGTGTATACCACCTCTACGTAGGGTACGTGGTACCCGTCTTGCAACACAATCCCACCCCTACTCTGTGCAACTCTCCAATCCACGAGTGAAACGTTACTCTCAGACGTTCTTCTATTGAACAGCTGAGCTCTAGAACTCTCTCCCAGAATCTGTCTTCCCCTCTTTCTATTACTTAAATTGCTTCAAACTCCGACTGTCCAGGCATTTTGGCTCGAAAGTCCCTTGATTTTGGCCCTGTCACTGTTTCAACTCTGGGGGAGGCACTCACTACAGGCAGTTCTGCCTTTTGTCTCCCTCACTTATATAGAACAAAAAATATACTGAGATTTTAAAACTTATATAAAGGATTTCTTAGAGAAAAACTGGACAAAATTTGTTTGTTATTCTGTTTCCTCATGTTATTTATTTGTATTTATTTTGTCATATATTTATGTATTTATATATATATATTTTTGTTTTCCTTGCTTGACCTCAATCAAGCTTTAAAAAGGATATACCCCCATGACGTACCTTCAAGATAAATTTATACATATCCCGGCCGAAGGCCGATTCGTCCTAGATCACAAGTTCGCTATCGCTCGCCAGGATTTTTTTTTTTTTATGTGAGTGAGGGAGACAAAAGGCAGAACTGCCTGTAACGAGTGCCTCCCCCAGAGTTGAAAGATTGACAGGGCCAAAATCAAGGGACGTTCGAGCCCAAATGCCTAGATACACAGAGTTTGAAGCAATTCAAGTAATAGGAAGAGGGAAAGACTGATTCTGGGTGAGAGTTCCAGAGCTCAGAAGTTGAAAAGAAGTAATATTGAGAATAACGTTTCACTCTTGGGTTGGAGAGTTGCACAGAGTAGGGGTGGGATTGTGTTGCAAGACGGGAGCTACGTGCTCTACGAAGAGGGGGTCGTATACACTGAGAGAGCTCTGAGGAACACTGATTATTGTATTAGCGGTAGAATAGTGAGAGAGATTTATCTACCGGTAAATGGCACGAAAGGTCTCGATATTGATAAAAACAAATGGGTTGGAAGGTCTTAACATCGAAAAACTAATAGGACGAACGTCATCAAATTTGAAAACTAATGGTGCTAAACATGAGGGAGAAGGGGGTCCAGAAAACAAAGTTTCCTTAATAGTACACGCACCTGGAAGAAACTGTGTGTGTGTGTGTGTGTGTGTGTACGAGAGATGGCGTACACACATTAAAGAATAGAAGGATTAATCTCTCTATCTCTCTCTCTCTCTCTCTCTCTTGGTGTGTACAAGAGATAAACTAAAATCTTATATTCTGGCTATCATTAGACGATTGTATACATGTTAGGATAGATATGTGGGAATAACAAGAATAAATACTGTCTCAATTTACCCTCTGACTTCCACATGCCCTTCACAACCTAATTAAAATAGTTTATTTTGGCTATCATTAGACGATTTGATGCAGCTTTGGGTGGATCTATGGAATTTTATAAGGGTAAAGACAGTCTCAATTAACCCTCTAACTTCCACATGCCCTTCCTAATCTAAATAAAATCGTCTCATAATAGCCAGACTAAACTGCCAAAACACGTCATAATCCTGAAGGGGTTAATAAACGTATATCCAAGCAAGGATTTTGGTTTATTCTTTCTTGAGCCCTTAGTACTATACCCTGTTTCAAGTAAGTAGGTCCAACCTCTTGTACACTAACCTCTATAACTCGCAAACGGGAGGGAGTGTTCTGTGGGGATGCTCGGTTGTGGCCTTGGCCTTGCTCAGGACCTTGGGGCTGTTTGGTCAAACAGCCTGGGGAAAAAACAACAACAACAACTTCCAAACGACTAGAGTAATTTAGCTAATATATCTACCATTTGGGAAGAGTCAGCCAGGGAATAGGTGTGAACATTTACAGCCCATGTGTTCTAGCCCTTTTTGAGTTACAGAGGTTAGGGCTCAGGATATCTGGACTAGCTATTTGGAACAGGGTATAGCTCCAACACTCTGGATAACGTTGTAACTAAAGGGATGTATATGTGTGAGTGTAACTGTGAGTGTAATTGACCACTTGCCAGTTTCCTTCTTTAACCTACAGCTCCAACTTCCTTATCCCATACTGTACCGGTGACGTCCTTTGCATTATATTCTGGCAACTATTAGACGATTTGATTCAGCTTTGGAAGGATCTGTGGCAGCTAAAAAGGATTAAGTGAGATAGTTTGTAGCGTTTTAGTGGTTAGATGTCCTTCCTAAGCTTAATAAAAATCATCTAATAGTTGCCAGAGTAAAATGAAAAGGACGTTAAATTATTATCATTGTTAGCCAGGGATTATAGTTTGTGTTTGTTTTATGTTATATATATATATATATATATATATATATATATATATATATATATATATATATATATATATATATATATATATATATATATATATATATATATATATATTGTATGAAGAATAAGTGTACATTTGAGTGAATAAATGTGTTGTTTATGTGTTGGCGTACTGTGGGGGTTCGTGCGGGTTATATAATATATTAGTTATTGCTAATATATCCATTTTCTCTTACATTTTCTTAAGAGAGAAAATTGAATTATATGGGTAACAATTATGTAATAAAGAACATATTTAATTTATTTTATTATTTTTTTAATTAAAGCCGCTTAAAATAACTTATAAACAATACAAATGATTGAAACTCAAATATACAAGTAATTTACAATATTTGTTATGTGCAAAAACGTTACTTAAAGAATTAGACATTGATGTATATATTATGACCTTGATATCTCATGTTGACGCTGTGTTACTTTATTGTGTAACAGTCGATCGTGGTGATAACTTGTTCAGTGACGTAGTGAAAGTGTATTGTTGTATTAGTAGCCTCGTCTATCATTTATTTGGGGCTACATCATTGACAACATCAATACAATTTATTCCAGTACTAAATAATTAAGTAAAGATGCGAGTAAGTGAGATAATCAACAGTTCTATGGGCAGATCGCCCTTGGGGTCTCTGGCCCTATACCTCGCCAATATGATCATAGTATTTATCTGTGCTACCTCAATAATAATCAATAGCATGTTCACCATTGATGAATACTTGGTGTGTAGGGATCTCTCCCGAGGAGAACCAATCCCTCAACAGCATATGGAGGTTTGTGCCCAAAAGCAGTTTTCTGCAGGTTTCGGTTTTGATGATAAAAACAAAATAGTCCATAATGCTTATTACTTCCAAAGCATTATGTGGATTGCCGGTGGCGTATTGGGTTTCATGTTTATTGTGGAATACATCTCCACGGACTCCAGGTTAATGGTGAACCACCTAAGAGCTTATTATGGACAAACTAGATCTATAACTGATCTGTTTGGGGAGTCACTCGTGGATAATCTCGGGACTTTTAGAAACCTATATTTCAAATCACTAATTATTCATGTAACACTCTTATGTTCATGTTTAGGATCAATGTTTCTTTTGTATTTTCTTTCGAATGGGACACTAATAGATTTGGTTATAAATGATTACAGCGCTTGGCGGAATTATGATGAACTGTTGGACCCCATCACCACAGCCTTCCCTCCCTTCACCCGGTGCCAAATCACCCCTGATGATCACATCATGGGTCAAGCAACAATAGTTTATGGGTGCTATAATATGATGAACCCAATCTGTGAGCGATGGGTTATCATCATAACTTATATGGTACTGGCGTTAACAGTTACAACTTTATTGGTTGTATTCTGGCTTGTATTTATATTTCCGTGGTCTGCCAAAAAGTCAATCTTTGCGGGGTTGCCACATTATGCTGATAAACTAATATTGAAACGTTTGACGCTTGGTGACCACCTTGCCCTGAGCTACCTGGCTCCAAGGGTAACCAGTGAACACTACATTAATGCACTCTTTAAAATATATCAAAATGACGACGGTCTAAGCCCTTGAGCTTGAGATTCTAGTCTAAAATTTTCCAGAAATATGCTAAATAAATGGTTAGATATTGTTTTTTACGGATGATTATTATTTTCATAATTACAGTACGGTATATACGTTTTATTTTATTTGTAGCCTAATTTTCTCAGTTTTATTGTATTGCAAAACATGTATTATTTATTATGAAAGGAACACTCTGATTTATTGAAACAGTATGTGAATGGGCGAAAATGGAGCAATGAGATTTTTACTTTTTTATTTTAGTTTATTTCCAAGGAATACAGTATTATTATTTGATATTATATGCCTGCAAGCTTACCTCTTCATACACTTGGCCTTGCATAACAACATGTCTGTACTGAATTTATTGTGAAATAGGGTATTCATTAGTGGTGGTTGTAGGATTTGGTTTTTACACCTTACCTGTAAGGAGGGTTATGGAGCTCCGATCTTATAGTGGTATTCCTAAACTGGCGCTGTTAAGGGATGAAATAAGGTGAAAAATAACGTTACCCTTAGAAATAGAAAGGCTAATCCATCTTATCTCTGTGGACAACTCTCACTCCCACAACATTCATTCGGTATCAGGCCCTGCGAAGGTAATTTTTTTTTTAAGAATACCACCCTTACTCTCAACCATCTTGACAATTTTAACAACACACCTAAGCCTCATTAGGTGCTGAAATAGCCTCCCAAAACTCTGTACCCAGGGCGGGAATTGAACCCGGGACCCTTGGGTTATAAGGCAGACACGTTACCATGAGACTAATAAAGGTACCTCACTTAGCTTGGTAGTCTAAGTGTATTTCGGCATCTTGTTCAGTTTAGGATAACCTATTTTCACTGACTTAACATGGTAACCCAAGACTATGGTGCTGACAGATCGGGAAGTGTTCCCTCGATTCTTCAACACTCCATAACTGTATTGCCCAACCCAAGATCTAAAGGGGAGATGGTCACATTTTGTGGACACCCTTCTCTCTCATGCTTAGCCCCTTTAGTTTTCAGATTTTAAGACGTTCAGTCATTATTTTGGCGATCTCAAGACCTTTTGGCTCTTTATTTTGTCAATATTAAGACTGTTTGTGCCATTTAGGTGTACATTTTTTCCTGGCGAGCCTGTAATTTAGGAGGAACAGGGCTTTGGCTGGGACATTCTTCTACCGAAAAATGTACAAATATATCATGAAAGGGGATCCTGTTTTTTTTTTATGTTTGATGAAGGTCTAGGGAGGAAACTAGAAAATTATATAAATATATGAAAAAATCGACCAAAAAGTGAACCATCTCCCCTTTAACCATCTGGACCGGGCTCCTTCAGGGCCCGAGCATCTGGAGCGGCTTCGGTCAACCAGACTCGGCACTGTTCAGCCAGACAGTATGGAGCGAGCATCTGGAGCGGCTTCGGTCAACCAGACTCGGGACTGTTCCGCCAGACAGTATGGAGCGAGCATCTGGAGCGGCTTCGGTCAACCAGACTCGGCACTGTTCAGCCAGACAGTATGGAGCGAGCATCTGGAGCGGCTTCGGTCAACCAGACTCGGGACTGTTCGGCCAGACAGTATGGAGCAAGCATCTGGAGCGGCTTAGGTCAACCAGACTCGGCACTGTTCCGCCAGACAGTATGGAGCGAGCATCTGGAGCGGCTTAGGTCAACCAGACTCGGGACTGTTCGGTCAGACAGTATGGAGCGAGCTTCTGTAGTCGCTTCGGTCAACCAGACTCGGGACTGTCCAGTCAGACAGTATGGGGAAGAGCTATTTTAAGGGGGAAGGCTATATTTTTTGGTCGATTATTTCATATATATATATAGTATTTTAGTTTCCTCCCTAGACCTCCATCAAACTTTAAAAAAACATTCATTAGAACCTCCTTGTAGATTAATTTGTACATTTTTCGCTAGGAAAGTGTCCCGGCGGAAGGACGGTACACTCATTATCGTTCGCCAGGAAATAAATTGACAACTAAATAGCACGATAGGTCTTAATATTAACAAAGAAATTATGGGAAAGGTCTTAAAATCGCCAAATTAATGGGCCCAACGTCTTAAAATCTATAAACCAATGGGGCTAAGCACGAAGGAGAAGGGGGCCAGAAGAACCTGTTAACGAAGTTAATTACTGAGAGAGATGGTTCATGGTATAAACTAATTTTAAAGTTCAACACTGTGGAAGAATGATTTGTTGTATTTATTATATATTTTGTTTGTGTGCATGAAGGTGACAAAAGGCAAAGCTGCCTGCAACAAATGTCCCCCCTCAAGCTTGAAAGAGTAACAGAGCCAAAATAAAGGTACGTTCGAGGAAATTTAGGTGTGTTGGAAGGATATGTGTGGTGTGCTTGTTAAGTGTAGCGAAATAAATAGGAGGAGGAGGTGTTTGTGAGATTTAGCTGGATTATTCTCTGTGTAGGTGAGACACAAATAGAAACAGTGAGGGAAACCACGCAATTTTAGCAGGAATTCCAGCAACTCCTTATCATATGCCTATGTGGCCTCCCCTGGGTACTGCCCTGCTTGGTTGGTGCCAACGATCTACACAATGCTTGTTAATAAAAAATACTATTGCTCTCTTTCTCTCTCTCTCTCTCTCTCTCTCTCTCTCTCTCTCTCTCTCTCTCGTAGGAGAGACGGGGTTAGCCCGTCTTTTAGATAGTAACGTCCCTGCGAATCCGAGCTACATCTACTCCGACTTTTCCTATAGGTCTAGTTATAAGACTTCTTCTCTATTCTTTACACACACACATAATTAACTTACGGTAATATTAAGGACCATATACTGCTACCTCATGCGTGGGAAGAGAGGCTTTGGACACCTCTATAAATAACACCATTTATACTGCTACCTCATGCGTGGGAAGAGAGGCTTTGGACACCTCTATAAATAACACCATTTAACGCTTACAGGTTATGAGAGACTGGAATTGGAGGAATTCCAGGCTCGCTTTCGCTCGCCAGGAAAAAAATTACACTTGGATTGGGATAAACGTCTTAAAACAGTAGGCTGAATGCGGCCGAATGGATACAATCTAAAGATAAAAATAAATACGAGGTGGGCTCCCTTAAGAATACCACACTTAAAATCCTTCTTGCTTAATGGAATCTTTATAAACATGGACATTATTTAGTGATTCTTACCCATCTAGGAACAATCATAGGGAAAACGGTAATTATATATATATATATATATATATATATATATATATATATATATATATATATATATATATATATATATATATATATATATATATATATATATATATATATATATATATATATATATCTATATATATATATATATATATATATATATATATATATCTATATATATAGAGAGAGAGAGAGAGAGAGAGAGAGAGAGAGAGAGAGCGAGAGAGAGAGAGAGACAGACTGAGACTGACACTTGAAATACAGACTGAATCAGATGCAGAATGCTCAACTTTATCTGCAAAAATGTGGGTGATTGACTTCAGATGTTGGTATTTACATAATGGTGTACAGTTGGCCACATAAGTTTTGTTCCCCGTTGTGATCATATGTATGAAAGTAGAATAGTATAAATTGCGAGTGTGGTTTCTTTTAATTATCAGTTGACTAATCAGAAGAGTTAACCACTGCTTAAGAAACTACGCCCGTAATTCAATCATTATATTACCACGTATAAGATCACGGAGAAGAACAGAACTAATGTGGCCAACTGTACTATTGTGGACATAAGCCCTGCAGCTCCTGCTTCACCTGCCTGGCAGAGAATCGTGAATTTTGTTAGTAACATTGTGCCCCCCCCCCCCCCCCCCCCCTTCGATTAACATAAGCAAATGCATATGTGCAGTTCAGTATACTATAATATTGGATTACATGTATTCATAGTTACACCAACATAATTTCGGCTCTGTTGCATCATAAAAGTTGCGACAAAACAATATGCCAATATGGTGTGAAATTTGGGTAGGCTATATTAAATAAGGCAGTTGGCACGAATTAATAAGTCGAACATAAGGCGGTGAGAAAAGGCAAGACTATAATTTGTTAACTATGATAAATGCATAATATCAATATGTCTATATCTATAACCACGTGTGAAGTAGCTTAAGGGATGTCGTTGCGTAGTAGGTATATTTCAATATCATAGAGCAGAGGACCTTGGTAAACCTTAGCTAGGCCATGAATGGAGATTGTTTACTAATTTAAGATGCCGGGGACATATTTTATATATCATTATAGCTATATTCAGACTATTTTATGTAGATTAGAAAGGCTCTGTGGTAGGTAAGGTTATATTTGCAATAGTCTGTAGCATTCTAAATAGTAGCCCTTCTTTATCTTAAAAAAATCTACTAATATTTGCCAGAATATTTTGAAAAGGATATCACCGGTATTGTAGCGTTAATAGGATGAAGATATTCGTGCCCACACCATTTACATAAAACACCAACCAAGGAAAATATTCAAGAAACCAACAGCCTCGTGGATCATGAAATAGGATATAGATGTAATGGTTAAGGAATCTTGTAAAACATTAAAATATGGAAATTCACCCAATGTTTTGAACATGATTGTCATCCCTTTTGACATTAAATAATTAATGTCTAGTTAGTATATGGGTGTATCAACATAATTGATATTGGGTCAAACAGACCATAAGATACAACACAATTAATTTTTTTTTTTTTTTTTTTTTTTTCTATATTCCAACTTACTTCCTCTCGGGCATAGGCTGAGAGCCTTAACATTCACCGCTTTACAATGAACAGTGAAGCCCGTGAGGTCTTGTTCCAGTCTAGGGAGTGAGACATGTGAAGCACGTAGAGCACAACGAGCACCTGCCATCTTGCCTTCACATGAGGCACGGTGCTCACTCATGGCCCGAAACGACCCCATCCCTGAAGCCATCTCGTTCCCGTGCTTCACTGTCTCACCCGCTACACTCGGACTCTCACACTTACACACACACAACGCCACCTGTTGAGCAGATAACTCACCAGGCATTGCACCCCTATAGCATATTTTGAATATGGGAATATTCATACAGTGCTATTTAATCAGGGAACAATGAGGGTATTTTATTGACGTTTCGGTGGGCTTTGTGGTAATGCACTGATACTAGGTACAGCACAAATTCCATCCCAATAATATCTTCCCATTGATACATCGGGATTTGAACCCGGGACCTTTGGATTACCAGGCCAGTGGCAAGACCACTCCACCACACCTCCCCTAAATTAGTATTTATAGTTGTAATAATAATATAATTAAGCTGTCCTCTAAAGAGATTAGATTTACATTGTAATGGTAGAGGTATTGTTAACCCTTTCAGTACCGGTGCCGTCCTATTAACATTATTCTGGCTACTATCAGGCGATTATATTAAGTTAAAAAGGGCCTCCAGCAAGTAACAGGCTTCGAACAATCTCGCTTAATCCTTTATAAGTTCACAGATCCTTCTTAAACTGCACAACATCGTCTACATAATAGTAAAAATAACATTATAAATACGTCTCCAGAACAGAAGGGGTTAAACACGCAGCGGAAATATTTCGGGTTTGATTATCGTCCTGGCCAACAATGAGAGTACCGGTATAGTTTTTGGTGTTCCGTGCAACACGTCATAAAACTAAGAGCACTAGTGATAATAAACGGTAGCATATATTTGTGAAAAGTTATTTTGTTTCTAATTATCATTATATATTTTGTAGCTACTAGCTGTTTTCACCATTAATTTGGTGAACATTATTCTCAAGCCAACATTTCTCAATCCAAGCTAAATGCTAGAGTTGGTTACATATTATACAATACCCTTTTCTTTCTCCCACGTGAAATGAATGGATTTAGATAAATATATACACAATGTTCACGTGTTCGTATATAGTTTGTATGCAAAGACTGTCCATGTAGGGCCGAACCTGTTGTATACCAGGAAAAATAATACGTCTTCTCTTTGGGTTTTATTTACGGTACTTAGCCAACTACCTGTTAAATAAGGATTCTCCTTAATATTTAGTTATAGAGAGTCCTCAGTCAAAGTGTTTGATGTGGTTTCACCATAGCCTCTACTAAATTCCCCAGGCAGTGTGTTTCACATATCTATATCTATCTATCTATTGGCGGACACCGTGATCCCCGAACGGGTAGCCACGAATGAATCGCCCCCATGCACCTCTGCCTCTAGTCAATCGACCCCCTTTTTCCCATCTAGCACCGCTTTCACGTATATACTTCTTTCACATATGATTATCATAATAATATGATACAGTGCAGTTATTACTATTTTGAGTTATATATTATTTGTTTTGTTTACAAATTTCACACGTGCACTTCAAAATAACACATAATTGGAAGTAATGTATCAACAATTTCAACAGAAACAATGTGACCTTGTGTCACCATAATAAATAAGGGGGGTGATGGCGTGGGTGAAAACAAATATGTGTATGAAATGGTAGTAAATGAAGGCATATAAAGGATCAAACACATTCCTAACAATTGTAAATTTATTTCCATTCATTTTGTCTATAATTATTATATTTATACAATTTTGAGAGCTTGTCCTGAATCACTTAAGTTACTTCACTCGTGGTTAATATAGATATATAAATAATATTTCTATGTTATCATAATTAAATAATTATTGTTTACATAGTAATAATTAACAGAATAATCTACTTGCATGCATCATGTTCCTTAACATGAAGTCTATATAACATAATCGTCCTAGTAAAGAGTCCAGCAGCCAGGGGACCGTCCGGTATTTACTCTTAGGGTGTCGGTGAACCTCCTCTGATTTAAATGAGATTTGGCATACGTTTAGAGGACTGTGAGAGCTAATGTTTGGTACCATCAGATTGAAAATTGGTTTTATAGTTTTTTATATATGTCATAAATTAGGGTCAAAATTAGACAAAATTACACACTACAATAATTGATATATTACTCAAGAATCTAGTATATTGTCTTTCTGTGTGTGTTCAATCAACTCACAAAAGGTGTTTCTACAATCTAGTCAACCATTTGTTGTATATCTCATCTAGTTTTATTTTTAGCCTATATATTTTTAGGTTGAAATTTGTTCACTTGTTTTGCAACTTTGAAGATGTGCTGTGCATGAATGGGGGTGGCTAAAAGAATTCCCCTTGACTACTTTAAAGAGTTTTTATGGGCTTTCCAATGGTATATGAATCATTACTGTATGACAAGTTGTTTTTCGATTATGAGTATTTCCAAGTTGGAATTTTTTGACATTTTCGTGTTGAGAAAAAGCCTCACAAACTTCAAAAACTGTTTTTCAGTAAAATAACTCTAGTCCTATTACAGGAAATGTACTTTTAATTATTTTTATTTACATTTTAGTGATTTATACATATATATTAGTCCTATTACATGAAATGAATTTGTAATGGTTCCTATATAAAAAAAAAAATCATACATATACTGTATATTAGGCCCATATTCAGCCTGCGAAAGCTTTATACAAAGCTCGAAATAATGCACTTAGAAGCGATTTTCGGCATTCAACTTTTACAGACAGGTTGAGGGAATATATAGACAGCCTTCTATGTATACAAAACAAAAAACATATACATTTACGATTTTTGGGTTAAAAAGGCGGACGGTCCCCTTCACGATCGATGACCTCCTGTACTCGACTAGGCATGGAAGAGACTAGGTCGTAGATGAGGTATGGTTTACCTCGGAACCCCTCCCAGACCCGTGTAGTGTGCTGCAGAAGCTGCTGCCGGGTCCGCTCCATCTCGCTTCCCCAGCTGTTGACCATGTTGCCCCACACAAACTCAATGGGATTTAATTCTGGCGCCTTACTCGGCTAGATCCCATCAGGATCGTTGATGCATTTTTTTGGCTATTATTAGGCCATTGTATTCTGCATAGGAAGAGTATATGGAAGTCTGAAGGTTATTTGGGATACTCTTTGCCCTTTTAATTCGTACAGGTCCTTCTTACACTGTATACAATCGTCTGAAGGGAGCCACAATAAACTGTCAAAATGCATCATGAACCTCAATTAATTAAAATGTTGCAAGGAAAGCCAAAGAATATCCTCGTCCTTTCGGACAAGGTAATTCTCTCACTCAAAACCTTTTTGCTCCGTGTTCAACACTTATTACCTCGACCACACATTTACACATTTAAAAATGGCAGTGCCGGCATTTCTTTCCTTGCTTGTGTTTACTGTATAGCTACGTTATTTATGTGTTGCATGTGATATTTTATAGCTCTTAAGGTTCGGATATCACTTATATCATTTATCATTAGAATCACTAAAACTAGGAATTACCCTTATACTTCAACAATACACAAATCAACCCCTCATTTTCTCTCAGTATTTTCGGTGTGTCCTTTTCTTCTGATCTCACTTGGAAAGACTATGGCCCGCAGTACCAAACGTTCCCTTCCCTCGAAGGTATCCTTCCTTTCAAAATTCGTAGTATAGAAACATTCTTTGGGATTTGTTTGGCTGAGCGAATGCTTTCGTAAACGGTCGCCGCGACCGTTTACGTCCAATATTATTGGAATCTGAAGAGGACCTTCGACCCTTCTCTTCGATGGTCGTCGGATCCCTTAGTTTGCTAATTGAATTTTATTATGTGTATTATTGTTTCAATTCGTAAATTAAAGGTTACAGAAGACATTCTTTAATGCAAATCAATTGCATAATGTACGAAACTATTAATATATATTAATATGGGTTACAATTAGCACATTTCCAAAGACTTTAGATATATCTTCAATGACGATGTTGAACTTGACAGGAGCCGTTGTACAGGCACCTTCACCTGAGGCCTATGTCGGCCAGCCTTGACAAATTGTAGATCACTTCATCAGATTTTATTCGCCCAATTACTACCCAGGTAAGGAAATTCACGACATTCCATTATACTTGCTTGTATTTTTGGCTTGGAATCCTCATTTGGTGACTATTATTATCTATCTATTTGAGGCATATTTCCTTGCAATTGACGAGGTTGGGTGTGAATGGGATCTGCCGTGTGTGGGCGTGTCAGCTCTGCAGACTAGTTATATATGTTCATTTATGGAAGTATTTAAAGTAGGCCTAGGCCTAGCCCAATCAGGGAGAACATGTTAGTCCCTATTTATAGCCTACTTTAGTAGGGTAGGCTAGGCCTATATTTTTTAATCCAATAGGCCTAGCCTATGTTAAAATAGCCAACAATAGGGTACCTAGGTTAACAAGTCCCAGATATTGAAAGAAAAAGTGGTAAAAATTGAAGAGACCTTGGACAGCCTTTTTAACTAGGCCTAGGCTAGGCCTATAATTATGTTTTGTTAGGTTAGGTAAAAAGGCCATCGTTGACTATTTTAACATAGGCTAGGCCTATTGGATTAAAAAATATAGGCCTAACCAGCCTACCCTACTAAAGTAGGCAATAAATAGGGACTAACATGTTCTCCCTGATTGGGCTAGGCCTACTTGAAATACTTCCATAAATGAACATAAGATAACGAGTCTGCAGAGCTGACTGGCCCACACACGGCATATCCCATTCACACCCATCCTCGTCAATTGCAAGACTTATTTCAGGAAATAGGCCTATGCCTCAAATAGATAGATAATAATGGTCACCAAATGAGGATTCCAAGCCAAAAATACAAGCAAGTATAATGTAATGTCGTGAATTTTCATACCTGGGTAGTAGGCTAATTGGGCGAATAAAATCTGATGAAGCGGTCTTAAGGACCTATCCATATGGAAGCATACAACAGGAGTTGTGATTAGATGATACAATATTATATAACGGGTACCTATGTATGTAAGAATTGCAATAAATTATATGAAATATATTGTTCATTCTTTATGCGGTACCTATAATTGTCCAAGCATCATATATTTAGTCATTTATAAAAGTAAACCTGCCTACTAGACTTTCTGTTTTTGGTACTGTATAGTACTGTAGACAGGGCAGGTGTCAATTTGATGCAGAATAAGTATTGAAAATAAATGGTTTTCTATATTAGCCTAGTCAAAGGGGGTGATCACATTACTATTAACTTGAAACCCGAAACTTTATGATATTGCTGCACTGCCACTGAATGGTACTAGATTAAAACCTGGCACTTTTCATGTAGCAGAACTGTACAGTATAAAACTTGGGGCAAATTGGTGCAGCTGTGGTAAGCAGTATCGTTAGGCTACACTACTTCAAGAAACCTATCATAGCCTAGGCCTATTCCAAATTTGTAGGTTAGGTTAACTCAGAAATCGCTTTCCCCATTAGCTAACCTAACCTTGGCTATATTAATTTGCCAACAATTTTGCATTGTTTAAAGAGTAGGCTACATGTTGATTAAATATGCAAGTCCCATGGAGATTAAAAAATACTATTTAGCCATGAAATCTTTTTCTATAATTAGGCTAGGATAGGTGACTATCCCTAGATGTCTAAAGCCGATGAGAACAATTGTGTGATCCAAACACTCCCTGCTAAATTTTTGGAAAAACTCGGAGTCGGAGGTTACCTCGCTTGGATAGCTAAAATAGATTAGTTTTATTAGGTTACCATGGTTATTATAAACTAAATAATCCACTAGCCTCTCATGCCTAACCCATCGTCCAAAATCCAACCCTGGTAACCTCTTAAGGTTAGGCTAGGCCTACCCTGTTTTCAGTAGTTTTAATATATCAAGATAATTACTTTAACAATATAGGCTAGGCCTAGGCTAAATTCTCATCAAAATTGCTCATAGCCTATGTCCAATTTAAGCATTTCTTACTATGAAATGGAGGACTCGAAGCTTTACCTTTCCCATTTGGGAAGGGTCAGCCAGGGGATAGATAGCCTATGGCAATTTACAGCCCACTATCCTAGCTCTGGCCCTTTTTGAGTTAGAGATAGGCTAGGTTAGATTTCACAATTTATGGCCATAGGCCTAGATCTACTTGGAACAGGTGAACAGGGCTAGGCTTGAATATAACAGAAAAGCTTGCTTGATATTATAACCAAGCCACTTTTCCAGAGAGCCAAGCACAACCCAATTATTCAGCGAAAATCCATACCACAACCCCATGGCTATTCCTAAACTCAAAAATTGATTGGTGGTTGAAGGGAAATTAGGCTAAGAGAAATTCAATGGTCCTCTGGGGAATCACTAGGGCCTAGGCTACCTTATTTTCGTCAATTGAGAATGTCCTAAATACAGAATAATAAGATTAATGCAATAAACTGGGTAAATAATACACCAGGGACCATCACTTTATTAAGATTCGATTCCGTCTGTACTCCCGTGAGGCTGCCCGAGGCAGTAATTTGTAAACAAAACGTTCCTCAGGTATACCAACCGTAAGAAATGCACCGCGGCGAGTTTGACAGGCTTACCAACCATACGTCCGACGGCATCGCACGAGAGATTCTCACAAGGAAGCAACTGGTGGTACCACCTTCACGTGCGAATCCGACGTGCGAATCCTTCGTCGAAGGGATCGCACGATTATCTGGTACTGCGGGCCCATATTACCACTCTTCAGATCAGATGAAGGTATTGAGGGATAAGCCTTTACAACGGCACCCTTGCTAAAACAGCTTCCCAGAAGCTGGGTGTGCCCAACCACCTCCGGGGGTTCTTTACCCCTGCATAACTTCTTGCTTTGTACAGAGGCATAGTGCGTCAAAGTATTGAGTATTGTTCACATGTGTGTGTGAAGGATTCTCTCATACAGCACTTCTTGACAAAGTGGAAAAGTATGCCTTTCGTATCATTAACTGACGTCCACTCACCGAATCTTTGCAATCTTTCTTTTCATCGCAATGCTGCATCTCTCTCCGTATTCTACCGCTATTACTATAATCACTGTTCCACAGAGCTCTCTCAATGTATACCACCTCCTCTACGTAGAGTATGTGGCACCCATATTACAACATAATCCCACCCGTACTAGTGCAATTCTCCAACCCAATAGTAAAACAATATTCCCAAACTTTCTTTTATTCAACAGCTGAACTCTGGAACTCTCTCCCTGAACCATCGTCCACTCATCTAATGACTTGAATTGCTTCAAACTCTGTGTGTCCAGGCATTTTGGGTCGAACATTCCATGATTTTGTCCCGGTCACTCTTTCAACTCTGGGGGAGGCACTCGTCACAGGCAGTTCTGCCTTTTGTTTCCCTCATTCACATAACACAAATCTAGTTTAACTGTTTAATTAATAAATATGGAACAATAAAGATAAGTATAATTAATTCAAATGATAATGTATTATAATGTATTATTTCTACAATGATATCCGAACCTTATGTGCTATGAAGTATTACATGGAACACATAAAAACAGATATAATAAAGTAAGCACAACCAAGAGATGAAATCTCGTCACTGTCTATTTTATATAATTACGTAATAAGTAAAGTAACACCTATGATTGGTTAACCCATAAACGCCGACCGTCCTCTATAGAGCCAGAGCATAAAAAAAAAAAATTGAAAACACCCCATTGGTATTCAAAACAAAGCAACTTGTGATTTTGTGAGATAATTCCCCTCCATTAATTGCTACCACTTCTCCATATGTGTCCGCTCCGTTTAAAGGTTAAGTCGCATGGGCCGAGTCAGTCAGTCTTCACCTCTGGCTTACTTCTATGGTTTATAATTTCTTAATCTCGCCTGGGTTTACTTTGTAGTATATACGTTATTAATATGTTTTATGTGGTATTATATGGCTCTTAAGATTGGGATAGCACTGTAGATTATTTATAATCATTATAATTACTAAAACATATCGAATTTAATGAATAAATAAGAAAGAATATATATAATTATTATGCCAGGGTTTTTACCGGGTTTAATTCAATTCAATTCAATTCAAAAAGTTTATTGTCATGAAAATTACAAAGTTTGATACATATATATTCTACATCACATCAGTCAATTTTCATGACAATGAGGGCTGATACAATAGTATATTTGCCCTCTTTTTCATATTCCCAAATAATATACTGAGTATAAGTGCAGTGTTATTTTTTTTTTTCTATGTGATTGAGGGAGGCAAAAGGCATAACTGCCTATAGTGAGTGCCTCCCCCATAGTTGAAAGAGTGACAGGGCCAAAATCAAGGGACGTTCGAGCCAAAATGCCTGGACACACGGAGTTTGAAGCAATTAAAGTCATAGGAAGAGGGAAAGACTGATTCTGGGAGAGAGTTCCAGAGCTCAGCTGTTGAGTAGAAGAAAGTTTGAGAGTAACATTTCACTCTTGGGTTGGAGAGTTGCACAGAGTAGGGGTGGGATTGAGTTGCAAGACGGGTACCACGTGCCCTACGTAAAGGATCTCCTATCCACTGGGATAGCTCTGAGGAACACTGATTATTATAGTAGCGATAGAATAGCGAGAGAGATGCAACATTGCGGCGGAGAGAGAGAGATTGCAGAGAGTTGGTGAGTGGACGGGAGTTAATGATACGAAAGGCCTTCCTTTCAACTTTGTCTAGGAGAGCGGTGTGAGAGGAACCTCCCCACACATGTGAACAATACTCAATACAAGGGCGCACTATGCCCCTGTACAGAGCAAGAAGCTGTGCAGGGGTTTAAGAACCCTCTAAGGCGGTTGAGCACACCCAGCTTCTGGGAGGCTGCCTTAGCAAGACTGGTAATATGGTCCTTCCAAATGAGAGCAGAAGAAAAAGAGACACCAAGAATATTGAGAGAAGATGAAGGGTTGATTTTTGTATTGTTGAAGAATAAGGGATAGTCCGCTGGGAGATCCTGACGGGTAGATAGATGGAGAAATTGGGTTTTGGAAGCATTAAAGTTAACAAGGTTTTCTCTGCCCCAATTGGAAATAGCATTTAGATCAGAATTTAAGAGTTCTATGGCTTCATTACGTTTGTCATTGAGGGATTGCTGGCTGGGGCGTTCTGAAAAACTAATGGAGTAGTGTAAGGTTGAGTCGTCTGCGTATGAATGGATGGGAATTAAGGTACAGTTAAGGAGATCATTTATAAAAATTAGAAAGAGAATAGGAGATAGGACAGAGCCCTGAGGAACACCGGAGTTTATAGGGTGAGGAAGTGAACAATGGCCGTCCACAACCGCGGCTATGGAACGGCCGGAAAGGAAAGTAATGTGAACAAACACAAAACTAGCAAGATGTATTATAAATGAATTACAACGCAATAATATTCCATTCCGTAATATGCCTTATCTAATAAAACATTTCACATATCATCACAGGTATTAGTTACAATACTTTAAATGTTACCTCAAACTCACCAGTATAATATTTTACACATTCGCAGGCATGCATACACCTCCACTTCACTCATTTAGTAAGTACTGCTTTAATTTATATTTATAAGTTACAAATGAACATTCATGATTAACCTTCTCTGATATGTTTGTTCCATATATGTGCTCCCTTATATCTAAAGGTAGTATATACCATGGATGTCCTACCTCTTTCTATGCGTAATTGTCCTCTCTCTCTTGTGAAATATGCGTGAAACTCTTCATTTGTGTGAAATATATTGTGCAAACATGTAGGAACACTGCGCTTAATAAATGTATACATCATTTTAGACATACAATATAGGTAGACTTTTGAGAAAGGTAAAATATCCAATGTTTTAAATAATGGAGCTGTATGGTCCCTATACTTGGCAGATCCAATTATTCTTACTATCTTCTTTTGTGTTACTATTATAGTTTGAATATGACATTGACTAGCAGCTCCCCACACCTCCACACCTCCACACCATATGTAATGTAAGGATACACAAAACTATTATACAGTGTTATGAGTGTTGACCTATTTAGTACTTTTATAGCTTTGCATAAGATTCCTGTTCCCTTCCAGATCTTATTCCTTACATGTGTAGGCCTAATATGTTCTTTCCAAGACAGTTTGGAATCGATTATGACACCCAGAAATGTTGTGTTATCAACTTTCTTCAAATGTACATTGTTAATATGCAAGTTTAAATTCTTATTCTTATTAATATTATTGCCAAAGATCAAATAATTGGTTTTAGAAATATTTATGGCAAGTTTATTAACATTCACCCATTCAATAAGTTTGTTCAATTCTTGGTTCATTTGACCTATCAAATCTTCTATGTGTTTACCTGCAAGAAATACATTTGTGTCGTCGGCAAATAATATTGGTAAAACAGATGAAATATTTACTATGTCATTTACATATAGGAGGTATAACAATGGCCCTAGAATTGATCCCTGTGGTACTCCACAGGTCACTGTACACAAGTTAGATTCGGATTCACTAAAGCATACATATTGTTTTCTATCACTTAAATACTTTTTTATCCAGCTGTGAGCAACACCTCTGACCCCATACACGTCTAATTTACTCAATAATATCTGGTGGTCGACAGTATCAAACGCTTTGGTAAAATCCAAAAATACTCCTAATACATTATTTCCCGCATCAACCTCCCTGGATATTTTATCAACTAATGTAATTAATGCAAGATCTGTGTCATGTCCCTCCCGAAATCCGAACTGGTAAAATGTTATGATTGTTGATGAATGACACAAGCCTATTATACATTAATCTTTCAAATATCTTGGAAAACATTGGTAAAATTGACACAGGTCGATAATTATTCATTATAGTTTCGTCCCCCCCCTTTATACACTAGAATTACTTTAGCGGTTTTTATTTCCTGAGGGAAAATGCCTTGTACAAAGGATAAATTAATGATAATATTATGAGTCAGTACATCTATAAAACTCGAACAGGTTTGTTTTAAAATACATGCAGTAATTCCATCCCACCCAGGACTTTTTAGTTTTAGTTTCATAATAATGGTTTTAACCTCAGAACATGTAGAAGGAACCAAAAACATTGTACTGGGATTCGCTGCAGGCATGAAGTCAGAGTAGGTTTTATCACAAATTGGTATTGATTCCCTTACCTTGTTTCCAATATTTACAAAAAAGTCATTTAAGCTGTTAGCTATAATCTGTTCATCTGTCTCGATTTTACCATTGACATGAAACTTTCTGCTTTGTGGCAGTTTTGATGCACTCCTATTAACAATCTCTCTAATCAATTCCCAAGATTTCTATATGTTTCCCTTATTCTTTAGAAGTAGGTCATTATAATGGCTTCTTTCGGCCTTAAGAATAATATTTTGAAGAACTCTCTTATAAGAAGTATATTTGTTCTTATTGTATAAGGTTGGACTTTTCAGAGATAATATATAAAGTTTATTCTTTACTTTTATAGATTTCTTTATCCCATCAGTCAGCCAGGGTTTCCTGCTCTTATATTTAAGTATTATTCTTTCTAAGGGAAAACACTCATCATAGTACTGAAGGTATTTTCCATGAAATTTAGAAAAGGCTTTTTGACAATCATTACTGCTCTTAATTTCATACCAATTAATAGAGTTAAGCTTATCCTGAAATGTATTTATACAATTTTGATTTTGATTTCGTCTATAAAAGTATTTGTTTTTCTGAACAGTTATTTCACTGCTTATACTAAAAATCGGGAAGTGGTCAGAGATATCTGTACAGAATACACCATTAAATAAATTTGTACCTTGGACATCATTACACAAAATATTATCAATGAGTGTAGCTGAAGTTGGACTTACACGTGTAGGTTTATTAATTAATGGCATATATGAATACGAAAACAAGGTCTCAATGAATTCTGAGGTTTGCTTATGTTGTTTAGAATTCAATAAATTCAAATTGTAGTCTCCCATTAGGTATACATATTTGTTTTCATGCTGTAAATTATTTAATATATTATTAAGATAGTCTAGAAAGGAATCAACAGAACCCTTTGGAGGCCGATATATAACACCAATTACATAACCTTTATTAGCACTACCCGTAGATCTCATCTCAATAAATAAGGATTCAATATTATTATCACAAACAGTTAAATCATGCCTTGTTATGTAATCTATGTTATCCTTAATGTATAATGATATACCTCCAGCCCTTTTATCCTGTCTATAACTCTCTTCCTGTGTATACCCCTGCAAGTTATATAATCCAATATTACTTGTATTCAACCAAGTTTCTGTAATTCCAATAATACTAAAGTTAATCTCTAGATTACATAGAAAAGTACTTACATTTTGGAAGTTCTTTGGAATGCTACGTACATTAAGATGACACAATGAGAATGTCTCTTTATCGCCAAATTCCTGTTTAAGTTTATCGTTGAATGTATTCTCAAAATAATAATTACTTCTCAGATTTTTCCATATAGTATTGTTCAAAACATTAGTATCAGGGTCCACATCTTGGAAAGGCGCCATATCAGGGATATCATTTAGTTCCAAAACATTAAAGGAAATGCTTTCTAGGCGTGCAATGTTAAAATAATTTCGATTGGCACAGTATATATTTACGCATTTTTTAAATAAATAATTGCTTTCTATATTATTAAAAGGAAATACAATCTCTGCACAAGTGAAACACATCCAATTAAGGCACCTTTGATGTGAAGACCTCTCACATACTCCACAATATGATACCTCGTCTATCCTCAGAATCAGGTCACCACACGAACTACAGAGATTTTCGATTATTTAAGGATAGTAGATTTCCACAACTCCGAAATATATAATTACTGAATCAGTTAATGGAGATCCAAGACTCAAGAAGGTATAATATATGATGAAAAGGTAGTTATATTCAAGAATGCAATATTTATAAAAGTTATTAGACGTTATAACATACAGTAAGCAATACGAAACACAATGAAAATCAGTGGAAAAATGTAAATATTTGATCAACTACTGAGTTTATAAAGTTTATAGTGGGTTTATATTGGATTTTGGTAGGTTCTACTTAACTGGAGAAGTCAAAGTCACACAACACATGCACAGAAGCAGTGAAGGGTAAGTATAACACTGCGTATATCTTATTAATAACTTTAATTATTAACTCGTTAAGCAGAACAATAATACTTAATTATACGTGAACAATGATAATATACATATATTAGCCGAGCACGGACGAGGATCCGCAAGGGAACTAGGAATGTGCTTCTTTATCTCTCTCTCTTACTATATACTATACACCTTAATTCACTGGTGTAGGATAGCTTTACGTTATTCTCTCTTAATGCTTGATCTCCTCTCTTATCTTGAGGACTTCTATACTTAGGTTCAATTATTAAATCGCAAGTTGTTCTCATATCATAACATCATGGAACAGATAATATATTAATCTCACTGGTATGAAAATAAACAGAGTCCAAATCGGGGAACTCTATTTTCCTAAGTCTGGCACCAGCGCACTGGTGTGAAAATAAAACAGAGTCCAAATTGGGGACTATTTTCCTAAGTGTTCACTTGGTCTCACTGGTGTGAAAATAAACAGAGTCCAAATTGGGAACTTATTTTCCTAGGTAGGCACCTGGTCACAGCGTCCAAATTGGGGACTCTATTTTCCTAGCTATTTCACCTTGTCGCACTGGTGTCTGAGTGAGAATACTTTCAGTATCACTCCTAATATAACACTTGAAGATTGAAGTGATGAGCACAGAGAGGGTTGAAGTTTGGTCGTCTAGTTTCCGTTGAGCCGCTTAGGTGGTCCTGCGGTGTGGATGGAGTAGTTTGGGATACAGATGGGTTAGCTGATTTTGGGTCCTAACCCACAGGATTATAGCGCCGCAGCGTATGCGTCGGCAATGTATGTAACGCTAAACCCCAGCGACGCATAGGGTGCGTTGCGGTTAATTACTCCGGCCCTATGGCACCTAGAGGGCTCAGATTTGTATGGAAACTGCATAAGTATCTCACGCAACAATGCCGATGGTTGAAAACCCTCAAAGTTCAACCGTGTGCGCGTGAGCGCGCATAAATCTGTCTTTGCATGTTTTTACCTACCCATTTCCGCATGTTAATTCCGACTTTCGTGCGCCCCTTAGGACCCCTTAATGACCTAGGGGATCATTTTTTTTCTTTCATTTCTAACCCATTCCAGGCGTTTTCTGATTTTTTTTTTTTTTTACAACCTGCTGGGCCTGGAGTGTACATTTATATTATATTGCCTGGGGCTCAGTGGGTTAAATGATAGCACCTTGATGTCATGACCTAGGGCACTTTCATCGGACTAATGCGAGTGTGAGCTAGGACATGTCCTGGGGCTACTATTACTCGTCTATCCTGACCGCTATGCTAATCGTTGATGAAGTTCCGTTTCGGTACTCTTGACTTGGGGTCTTAAATACAATGTCTCTAGTATCATGACACAGCGACAAGGTATCGGGCTAACGCGAGGAGGTAGTAAGATCATGAACTTACTGATTTCACTCGATCTGCCACTGACCGTTATAAGAGGTTCAAAGAACTCAGGTTTCGGTGTTTAGACCATTTTACTGCAAGTGTCCTCGACCATGGCGTCGGACAAATACAATATGGACTTCTATATGTAGAGTGCCGTTATTTAGACGGTGTCTCACAAAGCCCGAACTATTAGAATGACTTTACCATGGCAAGTATCTTTCTATAGTTTTAGAGTTCGGTTTTGGCAAAAGAAGTAAGGTGGGGACATGTCCTTGCGGTTATGCTTCTAATACCAAAGGTGCCGCCTATTAGGAATTTTATTATTAAGCACTATACCATGGCATGTGAAAATATTAATTCCTCAATAGGTAAAATAACTCCTCAGACCTCGAAAGACATTCACCATGGTTTCGGTGGTTTCCTTGAATGGGAGGGTAATTTTAGGACTCGATTGCTAACATGTTAGTTAAACCAAACCCTAGAACTGCTTGCCTTATCCCGGTTTCCGTTGGGGTAGTGACGACTTCGGCTGAGATGTCCCAGGTCAAGTGTGCGGAGGTCAGAAGGTCATAAGTACAGGGGGGCGTATTATGTGGGGATTAGGAGGAACCCCTAGAAGTTTGCGGGCAGGTGAGTAGGCCTCTGCATGGAAGAACGACTTAACTGCTCCTTGGTATTGCGTCCATGTTGATCCTTGTGTCTCTGACTGTACACTATTTTCTTCTGCGAGGCCTCGTGATGTTTGTGGGGAGCTAAAATTGTTTTGCCTGGCGTGGTTGGTAGATCAGGTTTTATTGTGGCAATTCTGGCGTCTCGTCTGGTATGAGGTAGTGGTGCACAGGTAGGTTTTGGGCGGCTATGTGTTGTGGGTTTTGTGAAGGTTTTAATGTCTTCACACGGTTTTGATGCCGTGTTGGTCTTCCGTGATGGAGGCAAGTTTTCCTTCTCTGTGCGGGTATTCTGTTCTTGGTTTCTGCTGCTATCTTTCTTGGTTACGGTGTGGTTGAGTTTGGGTATCCTCGGTAGCTTCGTTATTTTTGGTCTTGGTATCTCTCTCCTTTGTTTTGGTTATTTTTCGTTTAGTTTCTCCTTCTTCCATCTTGGTTCGTTTTCCTTGATGCTGGTACCTTCTGGTGTCGGTTAGATTAGTTTCCCCTCCTTCGGTTTCTTTCCTCTTTCCTGTGTGAGCTGGTATGGTGGTGATCCATAATTTGGGTATTTTAATAATAATGAAGAAATTATCAGCTCTGCGACTCTTCCGGGCCTGTGAGCTAGGGTATTGATAAGACAATGAATCATGAGCGTCGATACATGCACCAGTTAGGGGCCAGATGCATATGGTTTGAGTGAATGGAATATCTCTATAAGTATACGTTTTCATTCAGTTAAGGAAGGAAGTGTTGCAATTAAAATGGTTTCATACTAGCTCAATTACCTCTTTTAAATACCACAGATACTTCCGTAGCTGCACAAAACATTCTAAATATAACTAATATGAAACTAAGCACAACCCCAGTATGGAAGGGGTTAATCTCGGAGGGAGCAGCACTCGCTGAGGCAGTTGAAAGACGCCACATCTCCTCACGTAAGAAAATAGCATGCAATAATGTGTTATGTGAATCACATTTAATGTCTGTGGCCGTGTGTTCAAGTCCACTAGTTACGAAACATGATCAGATAAGTATGTGCATACTGTAATTAAGGGAGAGGTGGGCTGCCAGGAAAATGCACACGTAACCAAATGTTTAAACTTTTGATATTCAATTAATTGAATCAAGGAACCTATTATATGTGTGTGTCAATGATCTCCTTTAATAATATAGACATGAACGACGAACTCCGTGAATATACTTCATATGAGGAGGATCACTTTATTGACAACATATCGCAGATAGCTTCTTCAGGTCACTGCGAAATGTTCTCAGTAAAGTGCTCCTCCTCATATGGTGTTTATATTCATTCTGTCAATTTGTCAAAGATATTTCAACCATGAAATCCATCCTTACTCAAAATAATGGGTTATATGGGCTTATATAATAAAATGCCCCAGAACGAGAAGCCCACCACAGAAGCCACGAACGAACACCACACAGAAACACCCAAAGGAAAGGTCCACAGAACGAAAGGACCAGCTGACCGAGCCAGCCAATTCAGACAGGCCCAAGCCCGCAGGGCTAAGCAGCTCCAGGCCGCACCTAGATACCCCTTCTAAACTGACCATTTTTCCACACCTCATGTACACTACCCCCTCGTGTCCTACACTCCTAACTACAAAGATGATGAACAGGAATATACATTCATATTAAAAACACCCATGCCCTGTCCCGACGTTGAGCCAATGCCAACACATCAGACAGCCATAATTATATCTATGTATGTTCTTACATCCGAGAAGTAGATGTTATATATCTTAGAAGTTAAAACACCCACGCCTGTCCCTAGACCTTGTATATCATTTCCCATGACGAGTATAGATATATGTAAACCGTGCTCAGTCGCCCCCTTGCATTGTTCCTCTAGTAACTAAGTGTCTCTAATATTAACTGCCACCAGTATTGATACGACATAGCGGCACTGTCCTTGTGTCGTATTGTGCCAAGTACAGATCAACCAGGTTTCATCACCTTATTAGGATGACGACTATAATGTCGTCGTTCATCGATGTATGCAATCCTTAGTTTAAGTATTAATATTAACATTCCCTAACATCTTGTCTTGCCAGACTAAGCTTCTGAAGACCCATTGCCCCATAAATCTATGTATTCAATCATTAGGTTAAGTATTTTTATCCGCCATTGTGTTCACCTTTTTCCATTTACTTTTCCACAATTGTCATACGTCTTCCCCTTGCCTCCTTCGTATCCACAGTCCACACTACGCCAATTTACGTGTCATACACCTCTTACCCCAACCAGAGATTGTATAAGATAACCTTGTTACCAGTATCTGTCATAAGTACCCCGAAACAATAACTAAGTACCCCTACGAACTGCCGCTGTTGTTGGTATATATATATTTCATAGAAAACGCAGTTCCCAGGGCCAACTAATAGTATCCATAACCCCTCGGACTGATCACATAACTCTATCTTTTCCAGACTCATATACCACCCCTTAGTTGCATTCCCCGGTAGCATTTGGCTAACGTATTCTACTGCCTTTTCAAACTCCCATATCAACTGCAGTCTAATGCCACCCCCACGCCCAGAGACCTTAGGGTCAAATTCCCCTATAGCCCCCCTGCACTCCTCCCCTCTCATTATAAGACCCCCCGCTTCTCTACTCTTGTCCGACCTAGCCTCTCTCTCATACCTCTTGAAGAACCTTGAATTGTCCGTTGCTAACGCTCTCCAACCTTTTATATATATACTCCTATCCAGCCTACCTTCACTTAGTAGGCCAGAACAACATTAGAACTTTACTAGCCCCTTGCATGCCATCTATTCTCTTACAACCCATTCACAACCCTGCACCCAATGGTCGTCGGTGCGAGGCTAGCCGCCTCGCCAGTAACTAACTTCTATTGCCATACTTCCAGATAAATGTGGCAGAGTTAGCAACCCAGTCTCCACCACATCCAGCAAACCCTATAATTAACAACCAGCCGAGTAAAACCAGCTAGCCAAGGCACCTTCGGTTTTGGTATTAAGGACACCCACATCTGTCTTATACACAGAGGGTTATTACAAACACTGGTGATATGGCAAGCCCCTAGCCACAGCCGCCGGACGACTATCACAGAGAGAGGGCGCCCAGCTCCCCCTTTTTGCCCACCCGAGGAGGGAGACCCCCACCCCCGCGGAGGTATACCTGGCCCCTGTTTTGACTTCTGAGTCATTGCCAGGTAGCACAGGAATTCTTCCTATCAATGAACTAACCATGCATGACTAACACCTTTACTAACCTCTATTAACTCACAATAAACCATTTACCTTTCTTGCATACTCTGATCACTAAATTAGCACCTCAGCTATAACATAGAATGAAGATTGAACAATCTAAGAGAGACGCTCCTATCACAGCTGTCCCCATCCTCCTCGCAAAGTAGATCCAGTCTCTCTCCCCTAAATACTTCCAGTATAGCCAAATAGTACCTCTTACTAAGGCTCAGTTATATGAAAATATAAAGGCTTCCTATAGCCATGTGCCACAACAGTAAATACCATCTTACCTAGTCCCCATATCTATTGAGAGCTCAAATAAGTCCATAAGACTCGAGATCCCTACTGTCTACAGGGTCCAGAACCGAGCCTATAAATCTAGCTCCCACCCCCAGTCAAATCAGTTGAAAGCTAGACACCAACCAGTGGTCACTACCCTGCAGTTAACTTCTAGCTCTGCCCTTGTGTTGTTCCGGAGTTGAGATTCCAGAGCCGGCAGACTCCGTGGCAGATTTGGATAGAAGGACCTGCCCACGTATTTGAGAACTTCACACATATGGACCCCCTGGACGGCCGCGGAACCAGTCGTTAGCCCCCAACATCATGGACGCAAGATAACCAGGACCAGACCCATCAGATACTACCCAAGATTCCCTTTATCAGTAGTAGGCCTACATGTTACAGTGCTGTTTAGAGATTCACTAATTAATATTTCTATGAAGTGGCTATCTCTTTGCCCCAGTATAATTCATATAACCATTCAATTAGGAAGTGCTAAGCGTATCAGTGTTCATTATTTAACAGGCGATACTAACTCTCGTAATCAACCATATACCCAGATATTATTACCTAGAAGGAAACCCTAGTGATATCTGAATGTTCGCCCACTGATTTGCGTTCTATGTATTTCTGAGACAAGAATATAAAACTTAGATCAGTACCCCCTGAGGTTACTAGAATTCGCGTGCTCTAAAATACGCGTGTCTAATCTAGTCTGTGAACTACTACTTGTGCACCAGAGCTACCAGTAATAAATCTAACAGTGAATATGATTCTATAAGTAACACTGATGGTCTTCGGTATATAAACCTGTTGAATTAAAGCCAGTGATCAGAAGATTAATACCTGAACGTTGGAAGTGGGAGACTAGGCTCCATCCAGATCCACTTATGCTAGTGTTGTTCGATTCTATTATATTGTCTTGCACGAGTATTCTGCAGTGGTATATAAATAAACGTGATCGTATAACTTGCTACCATGTGTTTCTTTGTGTTCTCTATTCCTCATATCTTGTATTGTGCATGCAGCCTTATATACCCAGTCAATTAGAACTCACATTACCCAAGTTAATCCTGTAGAAAAACAAGGCATAACATATACTGTAAGTATAACTGAATTGAGATATGAGAATGCAAACATTAATAAAAATATCAATTGTATCCGACTTAAATACACATATGGTTAATAAATCTTTAAATTGTGCTATTTTTTTTATATAATGGCTAATATAAGCATGAACTATATAACGTAATGGTAATTTAATGATATGATATTTCATGATAGGAAGAAACTCTGGAAAACATGCATATAAATGCAATGATTCGATGAGAGGGAAAAATAGAGACATAAGGGAGAGTGAGGTTATCGCTGGAAACTAAACCAGGGGGAGGGGCTTATAGACATGAAACAAGAAAGAACTAGTAGAGGGGGAAGAAGGCGCTTAGCTGAGAGAGGGTGGAAGAGCGGGGATGGAGTGGGGAGGGGGGGGGGGGAAGCCATGATACTGTAAAAGAACATAAAACCATTGTTTGAGCTCACGTCACCAACTAAAATAAATTAAATAGATACATTAATTGCTATTTAACCCCTGTCCAACGGGGATGTTTGTAGCTTCTAATACCTGGCAGGCAGGCATATTTACCCTAAACGAGCTTCATTCCATGCTCTTTTTCATGAATAAACAAGAGCCAGAGCGTAATACAATTATGAATCCGTGAAAGGGTGATAATAGAGCTTTCCAATGACACCTGAGTCATCCTTGTATGACCACGGGTTATCCTGTAGCGATCGCGCAACACGAGGGGAAAAACCCTAAAATACGGTAATTTCCCGAGTTTTTTCCTGGTCTCGCGAGGCAGTGGGTGTGGAATGGTGCGGAGGTAGTGTCAGTCGCGGCACTGGGTCCGTGCCGAGCGGTCAGAGCCCGCCTATCTTCCTCCCAACGCGTGGACTCTCTCTCAGAGCCGATAATGTGCTCAACATTCCTTGCGACATATGTCGGGCACCGCAGGGGTGGCCATGATTCTCTCACTCGACATATGTCGGGCCCCGCGGCTTGAGTGTTAAGTATTACATAAATTGTATTCCATGTAATAATGCATGCTAACCATATGGCCTTAGCTGTATATACATATCAAGGACAAAGAAAACGACATACTCAATATACTTTATTTCATCCTGTTTTTCGATTAATATATATTTCATTCTTCCACTGGACAAAGGCAACGACTACAAACAAAATTGATCCATACATCATCAGAGAGGACAACTATCCTACTTTATCCCAAACTAGATTGATTAGATTCTTCAATTTCCCTATGAATGACACGAGTGGAATATAACCGAAAATCGGTATTCTGGGAAATGACATCACCGACCCTTTCTTTCATGATTTCTTACTATTACTGTCGGAATAAGAGGATAAACATAGGCCTATCCCAATATAAAATAACATAGGCTATGATATAGTTGGTTATGGCTTGCTTTTTCAAGTTATTTAAAGAATCAATATTGTTATGATAGCGAAAAGACTATGGAACGAGTTGGTTTGTGTCCGGAGCAAGTGTAAATCACTATTTACCAGCTGATTTACTTGAAATTATCAATCAATATTGCATATGTCACAGCAACAATGCTTTCAGACCATGCCAGTGGAAGAATGGAAGATTACTGATTGAAAGAGCACAAAAAACACTGTCATTCACAAATCCTATAGCTGTCTCGTGTTGTTTTGCAAGCTGATCACTAGTTCGGCTTTTAACATATTTAGGCATTTCTGGTAAATTTAGAAACTATCTCTTAATAAATACCACACAACAATTGTATACCATTGAACACATATACCCTTCCTTCTACTCCAACTTTTTATATAAATGACTTTGCAATAGAAAGTAAATTATAACAATGGCAACCCCGATTGTCCTTGTATGCAAAGGACCGAGAATGCAAGTTTGTACTTCGTGTACCAGGAGTCAATAAGTGGTCAGGAACCAGACTCTTTATATTAAATGCCCTAGAGCTTGCCCTAAGGCCTACTAGACGCTAACGCCATCTGTTGTTGCTATCCGTCAGAATTTGGTCAAAAACTGGCTGGGTTCCAAATACTCAATAATGACAACAACTGGCACTTTCAGGGGGTTGTTTGCAACCCTGTGTGAAACAGTGTTAAACTCTGATCACAGTCTGAAGGCTGAAGCATGCCCGGTCCTCAGTATCTTGTTGATAGTGAGACGGATAGGATCTTTGACCGGAGCCTTAAAACTTCATTCTGGAGTTTAGACCGGAGTTGGTGAGTGTAAATTACTGTATGATTGTGTAGTAAATGTTGGAAATGTTTTGTTTATATATATATATATATATATATATATATATATTTATATACTGTATACTGTATACTGTATATATATATTTATACAGTATATGGGCAATATAAAGGGTATGTAATTAAATTACGAACAAATATTTCTGATTTGATTTATCTAGTTTAGAGTTGTGTAAGGGTGTTTTGATGTGTGATAATAGTAGGAAATGCATATGTACCCATAAACAATCTAAAAACACGCCCCCCACTAGCGAAATATAACTATTTGGCCACAACCGTTTGCTGTGGGATACAAAATATGTTGAGGGGGGGGGGACCCCCCCCCCCATCCCCTAGGACTTATTGAAATCCTCATATATTTAAACAGTAGGAGACAAAAACCTCATTTTCCCCAACGCTAGTCGCCGAGGCTACACTCTCGGCGGATGTAAACAAACTCACCCGCCTCTTGTATTTCGATGTAGGTGATAGTGAAGATTTTTTGTGTTTGTCATGATCAGTAATACATTTCTACGGGCATTTAGACACATAGGCCTACCTGTATAGGAATGAAATACATGATATAGGAAACCTATAGGCCACAATAAAATCGATGTTCTATATTTAATTACATAAACTTTATATTGTCCATATACATATATAGTGTTAGCTAATAGTAGTGTACCATTTATTTAATTTGAAATTCAAAACGTTATAAGTGGTATGAATCGGGAAAATATACCTGAAACTACCACTAATTTTCCCATGGTTTTTCTTTTTGGTTTTAGGTAGTTTGCATCATTATACAGTAGTTGAAATTAGTTACAATCCCCGGAAAATGTTATTTATCCCATTATCCAACGATCTTAAAACACTCAGATGTAAGTAATTTTCAGAGTAAATATACAATTTGTTTTGCCTTTGGATACAGGATGGGTTGAGGGAGGCTTTGTCCCCCCCCCCCCTCACCCCCCCATGGCTTATTGAAATCAGCATCTATTTTAACAGTAAGGGGCTTAACCTCTGAAGTGCGCATGGGGGTAATTGGAAACGTCCCCCTGTGCTGACGTATTTGAGGTGTTTCCGTCACTAAAATATTCATTGTGCCATTAATAGCATTAATATTTATCCATATGCGCCTATTATGGGTTGATTATAAAGGTATTAACCTGAAACAACAATAAAACGAGTGAAAACAGCGTTTGGATGGTCAAAATCGGAGATATAGCCCGCGAGTTGTATAATGTATGGGTGAGGCAATCTGCTTTCCCGCCAATTTCCCCCAAGGCCACTGAGACGCAGTCGATCGATACTCTCTCTCTCTCTCTTGCACTCGCTTGCTATCAGTGATGACCACACCTCCAATCGGATTTCTAATGTTAGCACGAAAATATACCTCAGAATAAGGGAATAACAGGGAAATAGGTGATAACTGAAGGAGAGGAGGAAAGTGGGGAAGGAGGGGAGGTAGAGGACTGAGATTTTGCATGGCCCAGGGGCCAAAAAAATAAAAAAAAATAAAAAAAAAAAAATATAAATTTTTTTTTTTTTTTCGATGTCAAAAGTTGATTTTTATTTTCTCTGACTCTTAAGAGTCTTCCCGCAGTGCGCCGGGGGAACTCTTAAGAGTCTCCCCGCAGCTCCCGGGTTAATGAGAGTTTCACTGCTGTCAATAGGGAGTATTATGGGTCGATTTTTTGTTTTTACAGTACTTTATATAGTGCACATACAATGTATCTCTAGAGATTGAAACACATTTTAAGATGATCTTTGCAACATCCTCATTCTATACAAGCCTATAAATATTGAGAAATAATTAGTGGTAGTTTCGGTAATAAGTACCGAATCAGGTTTGACAAAGGCGTATTTATTCATAGAAAATCAACTATTAGAAGTAGGGACCTTGTTCTTGTTTTAGTCTGTTTCTCATACAATGAGCTTTATGTATAACTATAATTCATAGCTCTAAAGTATTGTCAACAACAAAAGTCCGTTCCCCCAACCAGCCACTGAGTGAATCCGAAACACCTGGGGTTCGATAAACGAAGCATCTGAAACAAGTGCCATTTACACCCAATAAATACTTAATTTGTCGACCCCCAGGTGATTCGGATTCATACAGTGGCAGGTTGGTGGAACGAACTTTTGTCGTTGATAGTATATTGTAACAAAATAAACTTAAATTATATAAACTATTATTATGCGAGTACCACGCGGGTATACTCTTTATCTATATAATATTTTCGATTGTCTGTCTGTGTGTGTGTGTGTGTGTGTGTCTGTCTGTCTGTCTGTGTGTCGGTTCTTTATGCATGGCCACATTTTTTAAGCTAGAGCGTTCATACTTGGTATGCATAGTAAGGGGGTCCCTAGGCAGGTTTTAGTGAAAACATAGAATTCCCCAGGGTGAAAGGGACGGAGAAAATGGGCGCGAAATCGGAAAAATCGCTTTTGGTTTAACAAAAAATGGCCGTTTGGGGCAGAAGGAGGCCTCCGATCGAAAAGGTGTATGGAACGAAAGTTGTTCGCAGCCCCCCAAAATGGGGGTACGGATGAGGTCAGATCCAAAATCGGAGGTCATTTAGCGGCCAAAATCGAGGTCGCCGTTTAATGAGGCACAGGGTTATGGTAGTAGTAGTATTGAAATGATTGTGGTAGTAGTGATTGATGATGGTGATTATGGTAGTAGTAGTAGTAGTAGTGATGGTGATTATGGTGATTACCCGCACGCCGGGTACCCTTGCTAGTATTCATATAAAATCAACTATTGATGATAGACAAATTCTGATTACACTATTGCAATTCCCGTGAAAAACGCGTAGTTTCATATATAAAAACCTATCAACATTTTGATTTACTAAGATTCAAAATCTACTGTCATCACTGATACTTCTGGTTTTTGACGGTGCGAAGTAGACAAATGTTAGAACACCATAAACAAAATTAGTATAACTCCATTTATTGGTCACCAATTATTTTGACATATTTGAAGACAGATATGGAATCTATATGCTCTAAGCATCATATTAAAATTAGTTTCAACCCTCGGCAAAACCTATTAAAAAAACCGGTAACAACATGTCTACCTACCGTAAAACGGTTGTCAAATTCTCTCTTATAGACGGCGCGGCTTTCAGCGACGCCATTTTTTCGTGAACTGGAGAGCTCTACCCTTCAACTTTTGTAATACTATCACGCCATCTGCCAATCCTCATTGGAAATACTGAGTTTCATTTCCTAGCACCTGCGCAATACGTCACGAAACACTTCTGGATTCTTATTGGGGTTTTTTTCTGACCACGTCATTAAACTCATAGATTCCGTCACGCATACAACCAGCAACCTATCAGGTGAGTTTATTGACCTTGATTACGTCATTGCACTGAACCAATCACAGATACACACCTTCATTTAAGTCTCTCCTCACTTTAGTCATGGACGCCGCTTGTAATGGTTGTTCACCCCTCCCACATTCAGTGATTATTGACACTACAAGGAACAATAGTGCAGCCCTTAAGGTTTTTACTGACCATGGTTGTTTGCCTACCTCTGTTTCCTGCAAACTCTGCTCAAACGAATGTTACTATTATGAACCGGCAGACCAGTGGCGATGCGGTCATTATTGGTTTTTAAATAAAACCACTACTCGTCGTAACTCCTCGTCGAAAACGTGGACGCATCTCTTCCCCACCTACTCCCTCCACATCTCAATAAGGTATGCAATTAGGCTTTCATACTTTCGCGGGTTTAAAAACGGCGAAAACAAAATTATTTAAGCAAAACTTGGCTCGTGTTTTAAGGTATTTCCGTAATTGTTTAATCGAAGTCCTTTTTTTCTAGTTATTAAAAACGTATTCTATGGTGTATTATATGATATATAGAAGCAATAGAACTGTTCAAATGACCTGGGAGGTGTATATTAACCAAATACAAAACTTTGAATAATGAGGTAAGAGATATGAGTTTATTATCACTTTTCAACCCAAGACCAGCGGGGGTCTGGGGGCAGCAGCCCCCAGGATGCCCAGGTTAGGTTAGGTTAGGTTAGGTTAGGTTAGGTTAGGTTAATGACCAGCTATGTAAATACAGTAGTGAACATTTGGTTTAGTCTGTGCTCAAAAATCCATTTTCTTTAGCAGGCCATACACTAAACAATTACCCCCTTTTCACAGACAAATACACAAACAATCTGTCAAAGATGCAAATAGCGGGGTGTGGGGGCGGCAGCCCCCACCCATAATACTAGGATAGGTTAGGTAAGGTTGTTAGGTTAGGCTAATGTCCTTTCAAAGGGGTATAGGCTTGTAAACACTATGATAGCTTAACATGAGCCAAAATCGAAATTAGGTTAGTGTAATTTGTTTACTCTTAAAACTCGCAAAATCAGAGCCAACTTTTCCCAAAACTTGGCTCGGGTTTTCCAAAATTCGGGTTATATGGGTTTGCAATTTCGGGAAACCTGAGCCAAATTTCTAAATGAGGTTACTGTCATTTTGTTGTCTAAAAACTCGCAAAATCCGAGCCAGCTTTGGCCAAAACTTGGCTCGGGTTTCGAAATATTGGGTTTTAGGCCTTTGTAATACCTTCAAACCCGAGCCAAGTTTTGCTTGAATACGTTTGTATCGCCGTTTTACGCATTTAACCCCTCATTTTCCCTGTACTTCATAGCCCTCCCCACTATCGGGCGGCGTGTCTTAAGATCGTTGTATAATGGGGAAAACGGTTTCGCCGAGGGTTCTAATTATTTCTAAACACTATATTGATGAAAACTAACAGGGAAAAATAAAAAAATCCATGGGAAAATTGGTGACCAATAAATGGAGTTTTTCCACAAAATTTAGTTGGCATCACTTTTATCGATGATTATTAAAGGGGACCGACCCGCTTTTTTTTTCCTGGGTAGTAGTCATTCGCACCAGCCTACTGTTTTATGACGTCTATCCTCATCCTGGTGAGCGATAGCGAGCCAGAATATTTTGTATTATGTTTTAGACAGCTGACTTGATTTATACATTTGTCGGTAGAAAAATTTCTCTGGTGAAGCCAGATTTCTCCCTACAATGATGGCTCACTGTCGCTCGCCAGGAAAAAATCGAGATAATATTCAAGGACACTACATCGGCTCTATTAGAAACAATTTATCAGAGAAAGTAGGGACCAATAGACTCGCCGTATTTTTATCATTATAGTCCGCATGGAGGAATTTCGCTATCGACAACTTGAAAAAACACGATTTCACCGAAAAATAACTCCGAAAATTATCGAAGTCCCGATCGTAAACAAAGCATTCCGTCGACTTGACCTCCTTCTTGTTTTGCAGGAGGCGGCGCGCGATTCACCCAATAAATGGATTAGCTTGGCAACCTGTTTTTTCCCCCTTACAGATCAACATATATGAGGAGGATAATAAGTCAAGGGTGGGTGAGGGGGTCAATGCCCCCCCTCAGCCCGTCATATATCCAAATTACCCCACAATTTCCCTCGCCTACTGTAAAAGTGCGATTCACCCAATAAATGACGCGATTTGACGCCGTATCTGCAGATTGATGGATAATGGGTAAGTTAATGCAAATCCTCCACTCAAACCATTTACAACAACAATAAAACACTATATTCCTTGAAGAATAAGACAAAACACATGGCAAATAAGGCCGATGTACTCTAACGTAACCGCTACTGTTATAGTGTAGACTAGCAGGGGTACCCGGCGTTGCCCGGGTAATCACCATAATCACCATCACTACTACCACCACTACTACTACCATAATCACCATCATCAATACTACCATAATCACCGGCCTCGACCTCCCTGTCCCTCATTAAATGGCGACCTCGATTTCGGCCGCTAAATGACCTCCGATTTTGGATCTGACCTTATCCGTACTCCCATTTTGGGGGGCTGCGAACAACTTTCGTTCCATACACCTTTTCGATCGGAGGCCTCCTTCTCCCCAGATGGCAATTTTTTTTTAAACCAAAAGCGATTTTTCCGATTTCGCGCCCATTTTCTCCGTCCCTTTCACCCTGGGGAATTCTATTTGTTCACTAAAACCTGCCTAGGGACCCCCTTACTATGCATACTGTTATGCCCTGTTTTTCTACAGGATTAACTTGGGTAATGTGGGCTCTATCTGACTGGGTATATAAGGCTGCATGCACAATACAAGGTATGAGGAATAGAGAGCACAAAATAAACACACGGTAACACGACACACGATCACGTTTATTTAAGTAGGTGAATAAAGAGCATAGAAAGATAGTAATACTCGTACAAAACAAATAATAGAAGGGAACTGATAGCATTAGCGGATTTGGATGGAGCCTAGTCTCCCACTTCCAACGTTCAGGTATACTCTTCTGATCACGGGTTTAGTTAGCAAGGTTTATTATACTGGAAGACCTCAATGTATTTATGTATTTATGTATTTCACTAATTAGATCTCTTACTGGCAGGTCGCGTGCCCAAGTAGCAGCTCACAGTTAGAATTAGACACGCGTATATTTCAGAACACGGAAATTCTAGTAACCTCAAGGGGGTACTGATCTAAGATTTATATTCTTATGGCAGAAATACGTAGAACACAAATCAGTGGGCGAACGTTAGATATCACTAGGGTTTTAATATCTGAATAAGGTAATTACGAGAGTCAATGTCACCTGTTAATTAATGAACACTGATACGCTTAGTACGTCCCAAATGGAATGGTTAAATATGAGTTACACTGGGAAAAGTTATAGCCACTTCATAGAAAAGTTAATAAGTGAATGTCGAACTCGTACTATGACACGTTCGTACTAATAAAGTGAATATTGAATATTATTTGTTGGTCTGGTCCTGGTTATCTTGCTTCCGGTGATGTTGGGGGCTAACGACTGGTTCCTCGGCCGTCCAGGTGGTCCAAATGTAGGAAGTTCTCAAGTCGGATCTTTTGGCGATCGGTGCTGGCTACACACTTATATACCCACTCATTGGTGTGAAGGTTATAAGGTGCACGTCGGGACTTGTACATGGATAGATGCTTCTATTTGTCTTCTCTGCCACGGAGTCTGCCGGCTCTGGAATCTCTCAACTCAGGAACAACACAAGGGCAGAGCTAGAGGTTAACTTCAGGGTAGTGACCACTGGTTGGTGTCTAACTTTCAACTGATTTGACTGGGGGCGGGAGCTAGGTTTATAGGCTCGGTTCTGGACCCTGTAGGCAATAGGGATCTCGAGTCTTTATGGACTTATTTGAGCTCTCAATAGATATGGGGACTAGGTAAGATGGTGATTACTGTTGTGGCACATGGCTATGGAAGCCTTCATATTGTGATATAACTGAGCCTTAGTAAAAGGTACTATTTTGGCTATACTGGAAGTATTTATGGGAGGGAGACTGGATCTACTTTGCGGGGAGGACTGGGACAGCTGTGATAGGGGCGTCTCTCTTATTACTCAGTCTTCGTTCTATTGCATAGCTGAGGTGCTAATTTGGGTTCTGAAGGGGTTGTAAGAGAATAGATGGCATGCAAGGGGTTAGTAAAGTTCTAATGTTGTTCTGGCCTACTAGGGGAAGGCACGCTGGATAGGAAGTATATATAAAAGGTTTGGAGAGCGTTAGCAACGAAAATCAAGGATCTTCAAGAGGTATGAGAGAGAGGCTAGGTCGGACAAGAGTCGAGAAGTGCGGGGTATTTTAATGAGAGGGGGGAAGCTCAGGGGGGCTACAGGGAAATTTGACCCTAAGGTCTCTGGGCGTGGGGATGGCATTAGGCTGCAGTTGATATTGGAGTTTTGAAAGGACAGTGAAAGTACGTTAGCCAAATGCTCCCGGGGGATGCAAATACGGGGTGGTATATGAGTCTGGAAAAGATAGAATCATGTAGACTGTGGGGCGGTGGGGGAGAAGGAGGTTAACTGTAGGTGTGTGCGTGACTGTGGATAAAGTAGGAAAAACTGTGTGTATTATTACTCGTCAATACGAGGGTTATGGACCTATTATTTGACACGATTTTCTTGTACGTCTAGGTGTCCCTGGGAACTGCGTTTTCTATGAAATAGACCAAAGAAAAGCGGCAGTTTCGTAGGGGTACTTCGTTATTGTTTTCGGAATACTATGAAGAACAGGTAACAAAGGTTATCTATACTCTGGTTGGGGTAAGAATTGGAGTTACAGCATGGTGGCTAACATCTGTATTCATGGCTGTCTAAGTCTTATAGGGGCAATGGATCTATATCCTGGTGTACCCGTGGGTATCTTAATTTCTTATGAGTTTGGACATGTGGTTTTTAACATCTACTTCTCGGATGTAAGAACATACATAGATATATGGCTGTCTGATTTGTTGGCATTGGCTCAACCTAGGGACAGGGCATGGGTGTTTTTAATATGAATGTATATTCTTGTTCATCATCGTGTAGGTAGAATCGGGCGGCTAAGAGGTGTAGGACACGAAGTAAAATGGCGTAGTGTGGACTGTGGATACGAAGGAGGTAAGTGGAAGACGTATGACAATTGTGGAAAGTAAATGGAAAAAGGTGAACACAATGGCGGATAAAGATACTTAACCTAAGGATTGAATACATAGATTTTATGGGCGATGAGTCTTCAGAAACTTAGTCTGGCAAGACAAGATATGTTAGGGAATGTTAATATTATACTTAACTAAGGATTGAATACATAGATTTATGGGGGCGATGGGTCTTCAGAAACTTAGTCTGGCAAGACAAGATATGTTAGGGAATGTTAATATTAATACGTAACCTAAGGATTGAATACATCGATGAACGACGACATTATAGTCGTCGTCCTAATAAGGTGATGAAACCTGGTTGATCTGCACTTGGCACAATACGACACAAGGACAGTGCCGCTATGTCGTATCAATACTGGTGGCAGTTAATATTATAGAGACACTTAGTTACTAGAGGAACAATGCAAGGGGGCGACTGAGCACGGGTTACATATATCTATACTCGTCATGGGAAATGATATACGAGGTCTAGGGACAGGTGTGGGTGTTTTAACTTCTAAGATATATAACATCTACTTCTCGGATGTAAGAACATACATAGATATATGGCTGTCTGATATGTTGGCATTGGCTCAACCTAGGGACAGGGCATGGGTGTTTTTAATATGAATGTATATTCCTGTTCATCATCATTGTAGTTAGAAGTGTAGGACACGAGTGGATAGTGTACGTGAGGTGTGGAAAATGGTCAGTTTAGAAGGGGTAGGTAGGTGCGGCCTGGAGTTGCTTAGCCCTGCGGGCTTGGGCCTGTCTGAATTGGCTGGCTCGGTCAGCTGGTCCTTTCGTTCTGTGGACCTTTCTTTCGGGTGTTTCTGTGTGGTGTTCGCTCGTGGCTTCTGTGGTGGGCTTCTCGTTCTGGGGCATTTTACTTCCCTCTCCTTCATTATAGGGTCGTCCCCGAGCCTCAAGGGTGAAGTAAAAAGAAGCATAGTTATGGTGGGTCATTTTGAGGGTATTTAGAAGGTTCCACCAAGCAAGAGAGCGACGGTCAGGTTTCTTTTGTAGGTCAATGTATACCTGTAAGAATGTGTCCTCTGTGTTGTGACGGGCGGTTGCCCGGGCTTGATGTGGGCGTTGTAGACGTAAGTGTCCAGTTTTTTTTTTACTTTAACCTTTCGTATGAATAGTCCTGTAGCTTTCCCCCGCGGGGGTTGGAGTGAGGTGTGTGGGACTGACAGGAGGTCTGTTTAGTGTGGTGAATGGGTTACTAACCGACGGGGGATTAACGCATGACAACAGAGCTGGGGATGAAGGGGGAACATGAATCTGGATTTTTGGGGGTTTTCTTGGGCGGTGTTGTAGGCTGGAAAAATCTAGTGAGGCAATGCGCAAGATAGGTTTAGGTAAGGTGGGTGAAGGAGGTGTGTGAGAAGGAAGGGGTGTGTGTGTTGTGTGGCTTGGGTCTTTAGTGTCGGAACGGGGTGTTATTTTTATCTCACCGTCTTTAAATCTGATGGGTCTGTTGATTATTCTACCTCGGGCGGTTCTGGTGGGAAGGTAGAAGTCTGTCGTGGGACTCGAGTCGCTCGACGATGTTTTATATTGAGGGGAGGAATGTTTTACAGGTGAAGGGCATGTATTGGGGGCGAGGTCGAGGGTTATTTGAGAGGTAGATGTGTGTGGAGGATTTTGTTGGGTGAGGGTGGTAGGTGAATTGGAAGAGGGTTTGGTGGGAGTATGTGTGGGGGTTCTCTCAGGGGTGACTTTGTGGGGGGATTCCTTAGGGGTTGGTTGGTTGGGGATTCGGTAAGATGAGGGGGTTGGGGGTGGTGGGGGGGGGGGGGGGGGGAGCGTGGAGGGGAAAGGGGCGGATGCGGGGGGGGCTAGACGGGTGGGTAGGGAGTGTAGATTTAAGTTGGAGGGTTGGGGGTAGGGACGTGTGTGGGGTGTGTCGTTTGGTGAGGTTGGTGATTTGCTGGTGGTGGAAGTAGGCGGTTTTATGGGTGTTTGGTGGGGGTTGAGAGGGGATGAGGTGGAAGAGGAAGGTATGTGTTTTGGGGGGGGGGTGGGGGTTGTTACTTCTGGACTATAGTTAGAGGGTTTATGGTGTTTAGTGGTGATTATTCGTCTTCTTTCCCTTTGTGGAGGAGAAGTCGACGAAGAAAAAGAGGAGCAGGGTAGTGGTCTGGCAGCCCTACGGAACTTGGTTAGCAGGGTGTGTTTCCTGGAGGTTTTAAAAAGTTTTTGTCGTGGGCGTAGGTTGTAGCGTGAGGTGACTGAGGTAGATTGTGTGGTGTGTTTGGGTGTGTACATGGTTTTGGGTGGGGGTGTGGTTTTTCTTAGTGTGGTGCCTGGAGAAGGTATGTCAGGGCTAGACGGCAGAGTTTCTGTTGTGGTCGGGGTTGTGGGGGGAGGCTTTCGTATTTGGATAAGCGGGGGAGGTACTTGATTATCAGAAGTGAAAGAAGGTGTCATGGTGGAGGAGGGTGTGATAGTGGGGGCTTGGGGTTTGTGGAGGTTAGTTTGGGGGGTATGTTGAGGAATGATCTGTCTGTTCGGTGTCGGAGGGCTTAGGTCCTTAGGGGTTTGTGTGGGGATTTTCATAGCTGGAGTGTACGGTTTAGTAGGGGTGTTTAATTCTGGTTCAGCCGTGTGGGGTGGGGTATTGTCTTGTGGTTGGAGTGGTTTAAACGCTCGGACGAATCTAGTTCGGAACGTGCGAGTCACGCCGTGATAGTCGATGGTGACTTGATAGGCGTTTGGGACTTGTGTGATGGTGTAGGGCCCGACATAGCGAGGGCCTAACTTGTTGGTGATAGGGAGGTTGGCTACCATTACGGTGTCATGGATGGCGAAAGGGTTTTTGTCATCGGTGTTATCAGTTTTGGTGTCCCTGACAATTTGGGCGGTATGGAGGGTGTTTTTGCAGATGTTGCAATGGGTCAATTGTGAAGGTGGTGGAGGGAAGGTGATCGTGGTGGTGGAACGGCAGTAACAGGGGAAGTACGCCGTAAACACGTTCATGAGGGGAAATACCGTCTTCTCGGGGACAGATGTTCATGCCCCATTGTATCATTTTTAGTTGTGATGGCCAGTCTGCGGTGTTAAGAGCAATCATTTTTGTTCGCAACTGATTGTTGATGGTGCGATGGCTGCGTTCGCATATAGCATTTCCTTGAGGCCAGTATGGGGATGAGTGTTTAATCTTAATGCCACATTGTTGGGTGAACTGTTGCCAAACGTGTCCACTAAACTCGGGGGCATTGTCGGATAGAAGAGCAAGGGGCAGACCGAATATAGGGAATACTTCTGTGGCAAGCAGTGTGGCGACTGTGGTGGCTGTGTGGTCTTTAGCTGGGCAAGCTATTATAATTTTTGAATAGACGTCAACAAATGTGACGATATAGCGCTTGCCAGCGTAAGGAGGAAACGGGCCCATGATGTCGAGGGATAGGTCTTGGAACGGTTTGGTAGCCGACAAGGTACCAGCTGGGCCTGGGGTGCGGGATCTATCCTTTCCCAATAAACACGGTTTGCAGGATTCTGTCACTCGTTGTGCAATTTTGGAGGGGTTGGGGGTCCAGTATTGGTCTGTGAAGATCTTTAACATCTTCTTTTGTCCAAGGTGTATGCCGTTTCCCTCGTGGATGGCAATCATGTAGTCGTGGGCAATGGTGGGGTCCAAGATTATGTGACCAGTGTCTGTGGCAAGTTGATCTCCCCAGCGAGTCAGTCCCCTGAAGACATTTAACGGTATCCAGGGGGGTCTGATTCTTGCTACCAAAGATGGAATGAGGGGGGGGGCGGGGGGGGCATTATGGGGGGGGGTGGGGGTAGATACCAACTCAGTGTTTTGTAAGGCGGCTAGGTTGGTGGGGGGGTCTTTTGGTACTGGCAAACGTGACAGGGCGTCTGCATTGGTATGGAGTTTGCCTGGACGATATTGTATGGTAAAGTCGTAGTCCTCTAGTGTCTCCCTCCAACGTACCAAAATGGCTGAGTTGGTTTCGCACCTCCGCACCATTGTAAAGATTGATGGTCGGTGATTTTTTTTTTTTTTTTTAAGAGACAATGAACGGAGTGGGAGTGCCACAACAAGATCCCTAAGCATCCTAAGTGTATGGTGGCTGTGTAATTTTGTAGAGTAGTGGTGAGGAAGCTAAATTTTGATATCACATGAATTCTGCATCGCTGACTTGAGGTAAAAGTGTAATTATGGGCGTACAGATACTAGTCGGGAAAAGATGCGGCACAATTGAAGCTCGGAACAATTGCTGTGAATATGATAATAATGCAAGGATGCACCTTCGTAGGATGGATAATGAGGTGTCTTATGCGGGTGATTAATCAAATGCAGTGGAACACTATAGTTGATTGAAGCACTCTCTCTTGGTGGCTGTGTTGGTGAGGGTGGAGCTGGCAAAATGTTCCTCCGTCTCGTCTCTGGCTGAGCTAAAACCATGGCGTACAGAGATACGTCGTATAAAGACGGAAAGGTAGTCATCACGCCTTAGATTAGCTTTTGCTCAAAGTGTTAAACGCAAGGTCTCTTTCAGGTGTCCCAGGTGAACGGGGTGTCTTTGTGGGTGAGTGGTGGAGGGGTCTGGCTATGCGGTGGCAAAGTTGGGGGACGAAACGTCTGTAGTATGTGGCTAAACCTAGAAACGAAATGTTACTCCTTTAACAGTGGTGGGTGGGGGTTGGTTTTGTATGGCTTGAAGTTTCTTTGGGTCTGGCGCAATAACCATGTTCAGATATCACGGTCCGAGGAAATCTACCTTATTTCGGGCAATCTCGCACTTTGAGGGTTTTTAATTTCAACCGCGGCTCGGATTCTTTGAAGGACTTGTCTCAACCTGAGGAGGTGTTCTTCCCAGGTTGGTTGAGTACACAATAATATCGTCCAGATAGGCTAGGCAGGTTTCCCAGGTTAGGCCATGTAATACCGCTTCCATCAAACGGGAGAAAGTGGCGGGTCCGTTACAGAGGCCAAAAGGTAGGACGTTATATTCATAGTGATTGCCACCACTAGTGGAAAATGCTGTTTTCTCTTGGTCCTCGGCCTTGATAGGCACTTGCCAATACCCTGCTTGCAAGTCGAGGGTAGTGAACCATTTGGATCCGTGTAGGGAGTCAAGGGAATCGTCTATTCGGGGTAAGGGCGTAGCGTCTTTAATGGTTACGTCATTTAACCTCCTGTAATCGACGCAAAAACGGGTTGTCCCATCTTTCTTTTTGACTAGGACAACGGGAAGACCAGGGACTAATGGACGGGGTGGCAATACCAGCCTATAACATTTCCTGGACTTGGCGTTCCTCTTCCTGACGTATGGGATTCTTTCTACGGGAGGGTTGTCGTATGGGGGGGCCTGTGGTGTTAATGATGTGTTGTTCTACATCAGTCTGTCCGATTTCGGTGGGTTGTTGGGCAAACACGTCACTGAATTCCAGCAGTAGGTCGTACATGCCGTTCTTTTGGTGGTCAGATAATGTCTCAGGGAGAGGGGGCAATTGGAGGCTGGTAGGGGTGTCGTTAAAATCTATGGGGAGGTCATCGAAAGTTTCGAGGTCTCCTATAATGAGACCTTTTGGTAATGTCAGGGATTCCTCTGAGATATTTGCCACGAGAATGTGGTTGATGCGAGCGGAAATGATGGCGGGTTGTAAGAGGCAACGATGGGGGTTGGGGGACGTGGTAGTGGGGGAAAATATCATGTGATTTTGGGGTATGGGCAGCAGGTTCACCCATTTTTGATGGTGGGGGGGAATTTGGCATTTATCCTGAACTACAGCTGGGCTAATGATGGTGGGGGATTGACTGGCGAGCAGGTGCTTGGTACTATAAGGGGGGCAAGGTCACTTTGGTGGGGGTCACGCGTGAGGGGGGGATTAACGGCGCGTGTGGGAGGATCAGTGGGGCGTGGTGTGAGGGGGTTAGAAAACGGGATTTGTTGGAGGGACTGCGGAGGGTTGGTGGGGGAAGCGTGAGGTATAGAAGATGGGTTATTGGTGGAGGACTGATGTAAGGATTTGTGGTTGTTAGAAGGACGAATTTGGGGAGCGTTGTCGGTGGCAGTGACGGTTTGTTTGGAGTTTATATGGATTTGGTGGTTTTGTTTGTCATGAGAGGGCGAGTCAAGTGTGGGGTTGTGAAGGTTTCTAGGGGTGTGAATTGTGTGGGGGTGGAAGGGAGCTACTGACGGAAAACTGTCACAAGGGGGATTGGGGTGGGTGTGGAATAGCTGGGCATTTCTGGGAGCATGGTGGGAACATGGTTGTGTCCCTCGGTCGGCACGCGTGAGGGGGGGATTAACGGCGCGTGCGGGCGGTTCAGAGTGGTGAGAGGTGAGCGAGTTAGAAAACGGGATTTGTTGGGGGGACTGCGGATGGTTGGTAGGGAAAAAGTTAGGTGTAGAACATGGGTTATTGGTGGAGGACTGGTGTATTGATTTGGGGTTGTTAATAGGACGAACGTGGGGAACTTTCTTGGTGGCAGTCAAGGTCTGGTTAAAAGTGATGTGGGGCGGGTGGGTTTGTTTGTCATGAGAGGGTGAGTCAAGTGTGGGGTTGTAAATTTTTCTAGGGGTGTGAATTGTGTGGGGGGGGGCAAGGGAGCTACTGACGGAAAATTGTCACAAGGGAATTGTTGGGGTTGTGGGATAGCTGAACATTTCTGGGGGCATGGGGGAAACATTGTTGGGTACATTGATCGGCATTTTCCCTGGAAACATGTGTACATAAACATTTGATGGAATTATGGTTACATATATCAGAGTCTGTCCTGAAAACATGGGAGGATTTATCCGGGACAGAATTACGAGAATGGAGAGGATTACCGAGAGGGAGTTGCTTGGACTTGTCTTCTTTTGTTTGTTGAGGCATTTGGTTACTAAATGGGGTGAGATTTTGAGGGGACTCAGGGCAAGGGGAGGATTTAGGAGTCACCTTAGTGCTAGCTGCAACTTGGTAACCCTGACTCAGGGTTTGTTGAGGGGGAAGGTGTTTTTTTTTTTTATAAATGGGTTTCTGCGTGATGGGTTTGTCAGAGGCTTTGGGTTGGAATTTTTTGAATTATATCAGCCTTTGGCCGCAGTCGACCTGGGCCTGGAGTTTTTGAAGGAGGTCAAGTCCAAGGAAACCATCGTAATGTTTACAGTTGGAGGAAAATACTGTGAATGTGTGATAACAACGAGCATGGGGGGCAGGAGTAGTTACTGACAGGGGCAAAGTGTCTCCTAGGAGATTTAAGTAAGTATCAGCAGCTGAGATTAGTTCTGCTTTGGTGGTTAACAAAGGGCCAAATAGTCGGTGGTGTTGATCATAGTAAGATTTGAACAAACATGACTTGGCAGTTCCCGTGTCGATTAACAAGCGGACAGGAATGTCCTTGATTTTGTCCATGTAATAAATGGGGGCAGTGCGGTCAGTTATGGCATCCCCCGCCGAGGCCATCTTGGGCGGGGGGTACTTTAAAAATCCTGGGAATCGGTATCTACCTCCTCCAGGGTTTCCTCGGTATCCTCTGAGGTCATGTTAGGGGCTATTTCTCCAGTGTGTCTTTCTTCCATCTCTTCCTCTTGTCCCAACTCCTCTTCATTTACAGAAATGCGAGGAGTAAAGGGGCGAAGTTTGGCAGAGTCACGAATTTGATGGAAAGCACACTGAGCATTACAGGCAGGGAAATCATAGGGGTTGATAATTACTAAGGTAGGGTTTTTACTTTGGTAGGTGTTGTAGTTCCTGTTCCGGTTGAAGATTCTGCGTGGCTGGGTAGGTTGGAACCGGGGTCTACTGGGTTGGGGCTTGCCGGAAGGGTAGGTGGGTCTGTTGTGGAAGAATGAGGCTGGGTAGGCATTCTTGGAGTTTTGGTGGTCGGGTTGCTGCGGGTGCGTGGGAAACCTCTTGATTGCAGCGATTTGGGTGGGTGCTTCTGTGCGCACATGGCCAAAATACGTCGGATCGTGATGAGATCTTTTTGGTATCCGACGAAATCGTGCACACGGAAATGGTCTCTTACTGCTGAGGGCAATATAGACACAAGGTTGACCAGAATTTGCTGTTCTTATTGGATTCTGGTCAACGTGGGGAAAGAAACTTTTATGTGTTGGGCAATCTTATTCACTGTGGCATCTAAATCGCCTTCGAATTTAGTGTCTTGGATACGGGTGTGGGCCACGAAAACGCCCAACGAAGGCTTAATGGCTTCTATCACTATTGGGCGAAATTCGTCCCAGGTGAGAGCAGGGTGCACTTGATAGGCAACCAGGGAAACGGCTTTTCCCAGGTGCGTTAATGTTACGGCTATTTTTTCTGCGTCCGTGGTATAAACTAGGTCAAGTACGGGTTTCACTATGTCCATGAATGCCTTTCGATCTCATAAGTTTCTCCATCATAATGGGGGATGGGAATGTGAGAACGGTGCGCCATGATGTTATCGTGTTCTGGCTGTTCCAAACATGCAATGTAATGCAACCTTTTATCCGAATCAAGAACCACCGCTGCCGCCAATGTTATGCCCTGTTTTTCTACAGGATTAACTTGGGTAATGTGGGCTCTATCTGACTGGGTATATAAGGCTGCATGCACAATACAAGGTATGAGGAATAGAGAACACAAAATAAACACACGGTAACACGACACACAATCATGTTTATTTAAGTAGGTGAATAAAGTGCATAGAAAGAATAGTAATACTCGTACAAAACAAATAATAGAAGGGAACTGCTAGCATTAGCGGATCTGGATGGAGCCTAGTCTCCCACTTCCAACGTTCAGGTATACTCTTCTGATCACGGTTTAGTTAGCAAGGTTTATTATACTGGAAGACCTCAATGTATTTATGTATTCAATTTCACTAATTAGATCTCTTACTGGCAGGTCGCGTGCCCAAGTAGCAGCTCACAGTTAGAATTAGACACGCGTATATTTCAGAACACGGAAATTCTAGTAACCTCAAGGGGGTACTGATCTAAGATTTATATTCTTATGGCAGAAATACGTAGAACACAAATCAGTGGGCGAACGTTAGATATCACTAGAGTTTTAATATCTGAATAAGGTAATTACGAGAGTCTATGTCGCCTGTTAATTAATGAACACTGATACGCTTAGTACGTCCCAAATGGAATGGTTAAATATGAGTTACACTGGGCAAAGTTATAGCCACTTCATAGAAAAGGTAATAAGTGAATGTCGAACTCGTACTATGACACGTTCGTACTAATAAAGTGAATATTGAATATTATTTGTTGGTCTGGTGCTGGTTATCTTGCTTCCGGTGATGTTGGGGGCTAACGACTGGTTCCTCGGCCGTCCAGGTGGTCCAAATGTAGGAAGTTCTCAAGTCGGATCTTTTGGCGATCGGTGCTGGCTACACACTTATATACCCACTCATGGTGTGAAGGTTATAAGGTGCACGTCGGGACTTGTACATGGACAGATGCTTCTATTTGTCTTCTCTGCCACGGAGTCTGCCGGCTCTGGAATCTCTCAACTCAGGAACAACACAAGGGCAGAGCTAGAGGTTAACTTCAGGGTAGTGACCACTGGTTGGTGTCTAACTTTCAACTGATTTGACTGGGGGCGGGAGCTAGGTTTATAGGCTCGGTTCTGGACCCTGTAGGCAATAGGGATCTCGAGTCTTATGGACTTATTTGAGCTCTCAATAGATATGGGGACTAGGTAAGATGGTGATTACTGTTGTGGCACATGGCTATGGAAGCCTTCATATTGTGATATAACTGAGCCTTAGTAAAAGGTACTATTTTGGCTATACTGGAAGTATTTATGGGAGGGAGACTGGATCTACTTTGCGGGGAGGACTGGGACAGCTGTGATAGGGGCGTCTCTCTTATATTACTCAGTCTTCGTTCTATTGCATAGCTGAGGTGCTAATTTGACTATCCGAGTATGCAAAACAGGTGAATGGGTTATTGTGGGTAAAGAGAGGTGAGTAAGGGGGTTAGACATGCATGGTTAGTTCATTGATAGGAAGAATTCCTAGGCTACCTGGCAATGACCCGGAAGTCAAAACAGGGGTCAGGTATACCTCCGCGGGGGTGGGGGTCTCCCTCCTCGGGTGGGTAAAAAGGGGTAGCCGGGCGCTCTCTCTCTGGGATGGTCGTCCGGCGGCTGTGGCTAGGGGCTTGCCATATCACCAGTGTTTGTAATAACCCTCTGTTTATGAGACAGATGTGGGTGTTCTTAATATCAAAACCGAAGGTTCCTTGGCTAGCTGGTTGTAATCGGTTGGTTGTTAATTGCATGGTTTGCTGGATGTGGTGGAGACTGGGTTGCTAACTCTGCCACATTTATCTGGAAGTATGGCAATAGAAGTTAGTTACTGGCGAGGCGGTGAGCCTCGCACCGACGACCATTGGGTGCAGGGTTGTGAATGGGTTGTAAGAGAATAGATGGCATGCAAGGGGTTAGTAAAGTTCTAATGTTGTTCTGGCCTACTAAGTGAAGGCAGGCTGGATAGGAGTATATATATAAAAGGTTGGAGAGCGTTAGCAACGGAAAAATCAAGGATCTTCAAGAGGTATGAGAGAGAGGCTAGGTCGGACAAGAGTCGAGAAGCGTGGGGTATTTTAATGAGAGGGGGGAAGCTCAGGGGGCTACAGGGAAATTTGACCCTAAGGTCTCTGGGTGTGGGGATGGCATTAGGCTGCAGTTGATATTGGAGTTTTTGAAAGGACAGTGAAAGTACGTTAGCCAAATGCTACCGGGGGATGCAAATACGGGGTGGTATATGAGTCTGGAAAAGATAGAATCATGTGGACTGTGGGGCGGTGGGGGAGAAGGAGGTTAACTGTAGGTGTGTGCTTGACTGTGGATAAAGTAGGGAAAAACATGGTGTATTATTACTCGTCAATACGAGGGGTTATGGACCTATTATTTGACACGATTTCTTGTACGTCTAGGTGTCCCTGGGAACTGCGTTTTCTATGAAATATAGACCAAAGAAAAGCGGCAGTTCGTAGGGGTACTTCGTTATTGTTTCGGAATACAATGATAGATACTGGTAACAAAGGTTATCTATACAATCTCTGGTTGGGGTAAGAATTGGAGTTACAGCATGGTGGCTAACATCTGTATTCATGGCTGTCTAAGTCTTATGGGGGCAATGGTTCTATATCCTGGTGTACCCGTGGGTATCTTAATTTCTTATGAGTTTGGACATGTGGTTATTAACATCTACTTCTCGGATGTAAGAACATACATATATATATGGCTGTCTGATTTGTTGGCATTGGCTCAACCTAGGGACAGGGCATGGGTGATTTTAATATGAATGTATATTCTTGTTCATCATCGTGTAGGTAGAATCGGGCGGGTAAGAGGTGTAGGACACGAAGTAAAATGGCGTAGTGTGGACTGTGGATACGAAGGAGGTAAGTGGAAGACGTATGACAATTGTGGAAAAGTAAATGGAAAAAGGTGAACACAATGGCGGATAAAGATACTTAACCTAAGGATTGAATACATAGATTTTATGGGCGATGAGTCTTCAGAAACTTAGTCTGGCAAGACAAGATATGTTAGGGAATGTTAATATTAATACTTAAACTAAGGATTGAATACATAGATTTATGGGGGCGATGGGTCTTCAGAAACTTAGTCTGGCAAGACAAGATATGTTAGGGAATGTTAATATTAATACGTAACCTAAGGATTGAATACATCGATGAACGACGACATTATAGTCGTCGTCCTAATAAGGTGATGAAACCTGGTTGATCTGCACTTGGCACAATACGACACAAGGACAGTGCCGCTATGTCGTATCAATACTGGTGGCAGTTAATATTATAGAGACACTTAGTTACTAGAGGAACAATGCAAGGGGGCGACTGAGCACGGGTTACATATATCTATACTCGTCATGGGAAATGATATACGAGGTCTAGGGACAGGCGTGGGTGTTTTAACTTCTAAGATATATAACATCTACTTCTCGGATGTAAGATACATAGATACATAGATATATGGCTGTCTGATTTGTTGGCATTGGCTCAACCTAGGGACAGGGCATGGGTGTTTTTAATATGAATGTATATTCCTGTTCATCATCATTGTAGTTAGAAGTGTAGGACACGAGGGGGTAGTGTACGTGAGGTGTGGAAAATGGTCAGTTTAGAAGGGGTAGGTAGGTGCGGCCTGGAGCTGCTTAGCCCTGCGGGCTTGGGCCTGTCTGAATTGGCTGGCTCGGTCAGCTGGTCCTTTCGTTCTGTGGACCTTTCTTTCGGGTGTTTCTGTGTGGTGTTCGCTCGTGGCTTCTGTGGTGGGCTTCTCGTTCTGGGGCATTTTACATACCAAGTATGAACGCTCTAGCTTAAAAAATGTGGCCATGCATAAAGAACAGACACACAGACAGACAATCGAGAATATTATATAGATCAACCTTTCCTCTTCTATTGAAATCTATATTCATATGCAGACGACTCTACCTTACACCACTCAATTAGTTTTCCAGAACGCCCCAGCCAGCAGTTCCTCAAAAGCAAACATAATGAAGCCATAAAACGCTTATCTTCTGAACTAGCTACTATTTCCAATTGGGGTAGAGAAAACCTTGTTGTATTTAATGCTTCCAAAACTTAATTTATCCATCTTACCCATCAGGAACCTCCAGAGGATTATCCCTTATTCTTCAACAATACAAAAATCAACCCTACATCTTCTCTCAATGTTCTCGGTGTCTCTTTTTCTTCTCTCTCACTTGGAAGGACCATATTACCAGTCTCGCTAAGGTAGCCTCCCAAAAGCTGGGTGTGCTCAACCGCCTCAAGGGGTTCTTTACCCCTGCACAGCTTCTTGCTCTGTACAGGGGCACAGTGCGTCCTTGTATTAAGTATTGTTCACATGTGTGGGAAAGATCCTCTCACACCGCACTCCTAGACAAAGTAGAAAGGAAAGCCTTTGGTATCATTAGCTCCCGTCCACTCACCAACTCTCTACAATCTCTCTCTCTTTGCCGCAATGTTGCATCTCTCTCGCTATTCTATCGCTACTACAATAATCAGTGTTCCTCGGAGCTTTCCCAGTGTATACCACCTCCTCTACGTAACCATAATCATTAGGCTTTCCCTGATATATTTAATGCCTTATTTCTACCATTTGGGAAGAGTCAGTCAAAGAATAAATGTTGATATTTACATCCAGTTAGCTCTAGTCCTTTTTGAGTTACAGAGGATAGAGGTCATGATTTCTCGCCTACTTACAGCGAATATACGGAGTAATGTTAAGAATGGGGTGTTCCTTAATATCCTGTTACTAAAGATCTTAGTATAATCGAATTTTGACAACGCCACACGCACCTTCCCAACCTCTCTCCTTCCACCTCCTACCTTCCACCCCACCTTTCCTCCCTCCCTCCCACCTCCCTCACTCCACTACCTATCTTCCACCCTACCTTTCCTCCCTCCCTCCCACCTCCCCAACCCCCCTCCCTCAACCACCTCCTACCTTTCCTCCCTCCCTCCACCTCCTACCTTCCACCCCACCTTTCCTCCCTCCTCCCTAAGCCCCTCCCTCACTCCACCACCTACCTTCCACCCCATCTTTCCTCCCTCCCACCCACCTCCCCACCCCCCTCCCTCACTCCACCTTTCCTCCCTCCCTCTCACCTCCCTCACTCCGCCACCTATCTTCCACCCCACCTTTCCTCCCTCCCTCACAAACCCCCTCCCTCCCTCCACCTTCTATCTTCCACCCCACCTTTCCTCCCCTCCCCACCTCCCCAACCCCCTCCCTCACCCCGCCTCCTACCTTCCACCCCACCTTTCCTACCTCCCTCCCCTCTCCCTAGGCCCCCTCCCCCTCCACCTCCCCCCCTCCCCTCCCTCCCTCCACATCCTACCTTCCACCCCACCTTTCCTTATTTTTAGTTTGCTACCTGGAACTCCATACATTTTAAAATCATAGGCATGGGGGAGGAATATGTCTGTATGTAAAAAACAACCTCACACACACAACTAGGACCGACCTCCATGTAGAAAATCACGAAGCTCTGTGGATCGATCTACACCTGCCGAGGACAAGACCCATCACAATTGGGGTATGCTATAGGCCACCAGACGACACACAATTCTTGACCAAATTTGAACGAACTTTGTCATCGCTAGACCCTCGGAATGAATCCATCATACTAGGGGATTTTAACCTGTGTTACAAACAACGAAATAATAGGCTTGTACGAGAATATAGGCATATACTGACAATGCACAATCACAAACAACTCATCACAACCCCCACACGTATCTCTGAGAACACTGCCACAATAATAGACCACATAAACTGTAACAGAGAGGACAAAATATCCCCATCAGGGGTTATACAGACTTGGATAAGTGATCACTTCGTCACATATTGCACACGGAAAACCACAAAAATTACCCTAGAGAATCACAAGGTTATCAAAACAAGGTCACTCAGAAACTACAATAAAGAAACATTTCTGGACATTTTATGGAATACAGACTGGTCTCCAGTGTTTGGAAGTACAAACGTTAATGACGCATGGGTTGGCTTCAGAACCATCATCACAAACATTCTAGACGAAATAGCTCCTCTGAAAGACATACGAATTAAAGCAAGGTCAGACCCATGGATCAACAATGACATACTACACCATCTGGAACACAGAGACAATCTGTTAAAAAGGCTAGCGAAACATAGACAGGATCAAGGTCTGAAACATGAGTTCAACAGGGCCAGGAATAAACTAAGTAGGAAAATAAAATCAGCGAAAACTAATTATTTTCACAATAAGGCAGAGGAATATCAGAATAACCCAAAGAAACTATGGAGGCACCTAAAAACAACAGGCTACAGCAACAAGACAAGGGATTCGTCTAACACTAATATTGCTCTCACCATTAATGATCAGGTTTGCCACGATAAACGACAAATTTCAACCTACTTCAACTCCTTCTTCACCTCCATAGCAAACACACTTGCACAGAACCTACCTCAACCTCTCAATAATTATACGACAACAACGGCCACCTTTCGAAATTTCTACAGAGATAAAGACATACACCCGAACACATTTAGATTGCAAAATGATACACCAAAATACACTTTTGACGAGCTGTCTAACCTAAATGTACATAAAAGCACAGGACCAGACAAAATTCCTGCCAAATTTCTACGAGATGGAGCCATTGGTATAGCAGGCCCCCTAACCCACATCATCAACTTGTCAATTAACACCAACACTGTACCTGCTGAACTGAAGGAAGCTATTGTAACCCCTCTATTCAAGAAAAGAAATAAACTAGAAGTTGGTAACTACAGACCAGTTAGCATATTATGTATTGTATCTAAAATCCTTGAAAGAGCGGTATACACCCAAATTGAACACTACCTCAAACAAAATGATCTATTCTAAAAGTTTCAATCAGGTTTCAGATGCATGTACTCGACAGACTCCTGTCTCATCCACTTAACGGATCACATTCGTAAAGAAATGTCTAAAGGTAACTACACCGGTATGGTTCTTCTTGATCTACAAAGAGCGTTTGACACAGTAGACCATGATATCCTATGTAATAAACTACAAGCAATGGGCATAGGGTCTGTGAAAGGAAATTACAAAGAGCAGAGAAGAGAGACAGAAACATAGCCTAGAACAAATTAAGACCAGATGTAGGGAAGAACTGAAAATGAGAGTTGAGATGGCACAAGACACGGGGGCTTCAAATTGGCTCACATCATTACCAATAAAGGAGAAAGGCTTCAGCTTAAATAAACAAGAATTCAATGATGCCATAGCCTTGAGGTATGGGTGGCCAGTTTCGAACCTGCCGCTGAAATGTGCATGCGGTGAAATAAATAACCCAGACCACTGTATGACCTGTAAGAAAGGAGGATTCATCTGTATCCGGCATGATGAAGTACGAGACATCACTGCACAAATGCTGGACGAGGTGTGCCATGATGTCAGAATCGAACCGGAACTTCTGCCTATGGACGGACAGCGCTTGGCCCACAATACTGCAAATACTTCAAATGAAGTAAGAGTGGACGTAAGTGCTCGAGGTTTTTGGACGAGGGGACAACGGGCTTTTTTCGACATCAGAATCTTCAACCCAAGAGCACAAACATATCGTGAGCGAGGACACAAGGCGGCATACTTGAGAAACGAAAGTGAGAAAAAACGCGCTTATGAAGAAAGAATTTTGAACAGGGATCAAGGGAGCTTTACTCCTCTGGTCTTCTCATCGTCGGGAGGTATGGGACCTTCTGCAAGTGTCTTCTATGCCAGATTAGCTGAAAAAATATCGAAGAAAAAGCTCCAGCATAGAAGCCAAGTCATAACTTGGATGAGATGCCGGCTCTCTTTCTCTCTTCTCAGGTCTGCACTCCTATGTCTCAGGGGTACAAGGTCCTCCCCGCTACAGAGGACAAGAGTGAGAGACTTGGACTTTGAAATGGTCGTGGTGGAGGAACGAATTGGGGAACAACTAGGTTGATTGTAGGGAGGTACTGGTGCAATAAGATAAACTACAATGTAACTAGAATAAGACAGATTGTACACCACTTTGTAACTGTCACCTTAATAACTGGTTTAAATCTTATCTTAGTGGTAGAACCCAAAGAGTCAAAATTGATGATAATATATCTGATCCTATGCCAATTAACTGTGGGGTCCCGCAGGGAAGCATCCTTGGTCCCTTACTCTTTCTCTGTTATGTGAACGACATGGAACTGAGCGTCTCATGTAAATTATTACTGTATGCAGACGACAGCGTGCTTCTGGTTTCAGGAAAAGACCCAATAAGTATTGCCGCTTCACTTTCCAAAGAACTAGAATCATGTAGTGAATGGCTAGTGGACAACAGACTATCTCTTCACCTGGGCAAGACGGAAGCCATCTTATGTGGAACAAAACGCAAACTGAAAGACATTGTGGGCTTCTCGGTCAACTGTAATGATATTCCTATAACAACAGTGTAGTGTCACAAGTTAAATATCTCGGACTAAAACTGGACGCGAGTTTGTCAGGTGAAACAATTTTGGAATCTATCCTGAGTAAGTGTAGAGCACATATAAAATACCTGTATAGACAGGTGGGATGCTTGCCCGCGGCGACCAAAAAGACCCTCTGCCAAGCGCTTGTTCAATGCCATTTTGACTATTCTGTGTCATCCTGGTACTCTGCATCATCTAAATCAGCACAGCACAAACTTCAGGTCACTCAAAATAAAATGGTTAGGTTCATGCTGAACCTAGGACCCAGATCACATGTTGGCCAGGAACAACTTCAGTCACTAGGTATGCTCAATGTCTCTGACAGGGCCAAACAAATCAAAATTTTCTATGACAGAGCTCCAGAGTATCTAAAGAATTATTTTGTTAAAGCAAATGAGAGGAGTGGACATAATACAAGAAACAGGATGTTTAATTTTAAGGTCCCGAGAATCCAAGGACAGGATAAGCAAACATTCTTCTTCACCGCCATCAAAGACTGGAACGACCTACCCCAGTCAGTCCGTGAAAAGAGAACACTGTATTCCTTCAGACGTAGCCTGAAGGAACACCTGAACCGGACAGCTGCGAGAAGGGAGCACCAAGCTTATGTCTACTACTAAATGCGACATAAGAGATAGACAAACCAAACTGAAATGATTACTGATTACGGATTACTGATACTTACTATAGGATGTAAGGTATCTTAAAATAACCCCCTAGAAATACTTTCTCTAAAGTATCTATTTCTTTATCCTCCCCATTTTCCCCAGCTAACCTAATCCCACAAGGACCCCAATGGAAATGCGCCTAACGGCCTTATTGGGCTATCCTTAGTTGGAATTATGCAAGGCTGGTACATGTCATATTTGTAACATACTATGTGGTACCAACTCTGTAAATTGCTAACTGAATAAATATTAATTATTATTATTATTACTACCCCCAAAGCCCCTCTTCGTTATAAATTTGTAAATTTCTCGGTAGAAATATGTACCGGCCGAAGGCCGGTTCCTCCTCGCTATCCTCGCCAGGAAAAACAAATACACCTAAATGGTACGAAAGGTCTTAAAATTGACAGAAATGAGTAGAAAGGTTTTTAATCGCCAAACTATTGTCTAAAATGTCAAAACAAATGGGGCTAAACATGAGGGAGAGCGCGGTCCAGAAAACAATCCTTCAAGTAGAAAGGGTCTTCCAAAGTTCACCTGGTTGGGGAGGTGGGTGTGGCGTTGCAAATATACTATTTTTCTGAGGCCTTCAGTACCGGCGACGTCTTAACTTTATTCTGGCTATTATTAGATGGTTTTAGTCAGCAATTAACAGGCTTCGAACTATTCCATTTAACTCTTTTTACTACCACAGATCCTTCTAAAGGAGCCCAACTCTCTTTCTCTTCCTCTCCCTCTCTCTTTGGCTTGTATCCATTCGACCCCATTCAGCCTATTGTTTTAAGACGTTTACCCCATCCAGGTGTCAATATTTACCTGGCGAGCGGTAGCGAGCCAGCATATATATTTTTGTTTTGACAGCAAGCTAAATTTGTACATTTTTTTATAGAAAAATGTCTCCAGCGAAGCCGGATTTCTCCATACAATGCTGGCTTGCTATCGCTCGCCAGGAAGAAATCGACACCTGCATGGGGATAAACGTCTTAAAACAGTTGGCTGAATAGGGCCAAAGGGATACAAGCCAGGGAAAGAGAGAAAAGGAGAGAAAGATAAAACAATCCGGTGACCCCCCTTAAACTGCACAAAATCGTCCAAATATATAACTATATTACTAAAAACACGTCACCGGTACAGAAGGGGTTAAGAACAGAATACTGTACTGAAACTGTACAGAAACTGTACTATCAACGACAAAAGTTGGTTCCCCCAACCTGCCACTGAGTGAATCCAAATCACCTGGGGGTCGAAAAACGAAGCATTTATTGGGTGTAAATAGGAATTGTTTCAGATGCTTCGTTTATCGACCGCCCAAGTATTTCGGATTCACTCAGTGGCTGGTTGGGGGAAAACTTTTGTCGTTGATAGTAAGTCGTCTGTGGCAGCAAAGTATTGACCACTTAGGGTAAGACAGGATTATTATGTATGTTTAGCCTCATTGGTAATAATAATAACTACTATTATTATTATTATTATTATTATTATTATTATTATTATTAAAGCGCACAGTAAGACGACAAGGGAGAAAGATGAAAAGCGAGAGAGAGAGAGAGAGAGAGAGAGAGAGAGAGAGAGAGAGAGAGAGAATAAAAGTTGGGGACGACCTTTGAAAGGAAATTAGAGACGGAGGAAGTGAGGCCCCTTCTGGAAGGCAAATGGTTAGGAAATTATCAGTGAAAAGGAAAGAGAAGGGGGGGAAGGAGGGAGGGAGGGAAGAAGGTGGGAGGTGGAGGAAGGAAAGAGAGAGAGAAGAAGGTGAAGGGTGGAGAGAGGGAAGAAGGTGGAAGGTGGAGGAAGGAAAGAGGAAGGGAGGGAGGGAGGGAAGAAGGTGGAGGAAGGAAAGAGGGAGGGAGGGATCGGAAGAAGATTGAAGAGGGAGGGAGGGAGGATAGAAGGTAGGAAGTGGAGGAAGGAGAGAGGGAGAGGGAGGGAAAAAGGTGGAAGGTGGAGGAAGGAGAGAGTGAGGGAGGGAAGAAGGAGGAGGAAGGAGAGAGGGGGGAGGGAAGAAGGTGGAGGAAGTGAAGGAAGAAGGTAGAGTAAGGAAAAGAGGGAGGGAGGAAGTGAGGGAAGAAGGTGGAGGAAGGAAAGAGGGAGGGAGGAAGGGAGGGAAGAAGGTGGAGGAAGGAAAGAGGGAGGGAGGAGGAAAGAAGGTGGAGGAAGGAAAGAGGGAGGGAGGGAAGAAGGTGGAGGAAGGAAAGAGGGAGGGAGGAAGGGAGGGAAGAAGGTGGAGGAAGGAAAGAGGGAGGGAGGAGGAAAGGAAGGGAGGGAGGAGGAAAGGAAGAGGAGGAAGGAAAGAGGGAGGGAAGAAGGTGGAGGAAGGAAGGAGGGAGGGAGGAAGGGAGGGAATAAGGTGGAGGAAGGAAAGAGGGAGGGAAGAAGGTGGAAGAAGGAAAGTGGGAGGGAGGGAATTAAGGAAGAAGGTGGAGGAAGGAAAGTGGGAGGGAAGAAGGTGGAGGAAGGAAAGAGGGAGGGAGGGAAGAAGGTGGAGGAAGGAAAGAGGGAGGGAGGGAGGGAAGAAGGTGGAGTAAGGAAAAGAGGGAGGCAGGGAAGAAGGTGGAACGTGTCTCGACCACCAAACAACACTCTTTTTATTTGACTGAGATTGAGCAGTTTTTACACTCACTGTATATAACCGTTAAAGGGGATGGGTGTATTTATTTCCTCATTGATATATCTGTTGATCATTTGTTAAAGTTTCCTCCCTAGACCTCTACCAATCTTAAATAAATGTTAATACAGAACGCAAAGTGGCTATAGCAAATCAGACAAGTTTAACAAACCCGCATCCAAACAAGATGTAGTTCTCAATCCTTAGCTACATGATCCAACCCCGAAAGAAGTTGAAATAAGGGAGCAATCCCCCCGCCAAAGGTGGCTTTCTATGGCTTTTCCTAGCTGATGCTGAGAGGATTGGGTTCTATTCATGTGGTGATGGGCTGGTTTATCAGAGTGAGAGCTGAGCGATCTCTGCCATACCCATAGCTTACTCTGACTGTTCCTTTTGCTTATATATTTTCTAGATCTCAAGTGACGGCGTCTCTTCCGTGGATTGACATCCCTACTGCCAACCTCGAGGTTGGCAGATTGGGTGCTAAAGCGTCACATTTTTCCTTTGCCCCTCAACTTTCCCTTCATAATTGCTGAGGGGCACAGGGCCTTGGGTGGGGCTTGGGTTTCCCGGGCGTTTCCGCACCCTCCTCAGCTCCCCGTCTTGGAGTGGCTTCGGTCACCCAGGCTTTATTAGTGGCAAGCAGGGAGGATGGTGGGGGCGCTCGTTTATGGCCTTGGCCTTGCTCGGGACCTTGGGGTTGTTCGGCCAGACAGCCTGGGGAACAGCAACAACAACAACAACACCAAACACCTCCCAATGAAATTAAGGGGTTATTTTTTTGTTTTTATATTAATATAATGTTTTTAGGTTTCTCGCTAGACCTCCATGAAGCTTAAAGAAACACCCTCTAGACCCCCTGTCAAGATAAATTTGTAAATTTTTCTGTAGAAAAATGTCCTGGCCGAAGGCTGGTACCTCTTAAAATTACAATCTCACTGTCGCTCTACAAGATAAAATCGACACCTAAATGGCACAAAAGGTCTTAAAATTGACAACGAAATGGGGTGAAAGGTGTCAAAATCGTCAAACTAATGGGCCGAACGTCTTAAAATGTCAAAACTAATGGGGCTAAACACGAAGGAGAAAGGGTTCCAGAAAAACCTAACCAACCCGCTATACAGGATTATACCACGGTAAGGTCTAATCTGCGAGGGCGGTATAATTTAATTTGTTTACGTTTACAGGTTCTCGTGATGGCTGCTCTATCTAGCTACCAGATCACGTTCTGTGACTGCCACCAATGAAATGCTTGGTATACGAAGGGAATTTAACCCTCCCAAAAACTCCCCTGGTTTTGAGATACCTGGCACGGGGTTCGAACCTTGGTTAGCGACCTCAGTAAGTGACTGTAGGTCACTCCAGGTCTGCGCGCTAACCCACTGTACTACCGCGGACGTTAATAGGATAGTAACCTTAGGTCTCCTGTAAAGAACCAGGTGATAGTCTTGTGGTGTTTCACGTGATGGGTTTCTTGGACTTCGCCATCAACAACTATTTTACACTATCCCAAATGTCAACTCGGGTAGTACAGTATTGGGGTTGCGGGATATTTGCGAGGGCATTACAATAATAATAATAATAATAATAATAATAATAATAATACATAAAACTCATTGTATGAGAAACACAGTAAAACAAAAACAAGTCCATACTCCTAATAGTTGAATTTCTATGAACAAATATACATTCGTCAAACATGATTCATACCACTTATAACGATTTGAATTTAAATTGAAATAAATTGTACACTACTATTAGCTAACACTGCATATAAAATAATTTTTCTTTTATTTCATAAATTATACTAGACTATCATACAGTATGTTACACTCCCTAACTCCGGTCTAAACTGCAGAATGGTGATCGTTTAAAGGCTCCGGTCAACGATGTTATCCAACTCACTATCAACAAGACTAGCAGGGGTACCGTTGCCCGGGTTTAAATTCTACCATAATCACCATCATCAATCACTACTACCATAATCATCACAATACTGCTACTACTACCATAATCACCGGCCTCGACCTCCCTGTGCCTCATTAAACGGCGACCTCGATTTCGGCCGCTAAATGACCTCCGATTTTTAATCTGACCTCATCCGTACCCCCATGCTGCGAACAACTTTCGTTCCATACACCTTTTCGATCGGAGGCCTCCTTATGCCCCAAACGGCCATTTTTTCATTTTTGTTTTCAATTTCGGTCTCGAAACGACCTCCGATCGTGGCCTCGCCCCCTCTATGACCTGACCCAGGTCAATTGACACCCACATGAAAGTTTCAGCTCCCCAGGTCCAAAACTGCGGCCGCCTATTAAGAACACACAGACAAACAGACACACGAACTGATTTAATAATATAGATACTGAGGACTAGGCTTGCTTCGGACTGTGATCAGAGTTTAACACTGTCTCACACATGGCTGTAAAGCATTTCATTTTACGATCAACATAATTATATAGCTACTCGTAGCTCAACTTTTACGTGATTCATGACTTGCATTTGTATTATTGATGTAGCGGGTAGAACTGTTTTTCAGATGCCTATTTATTAATAAACATTGAACAATATCTTTAACCTAACCTATACAAAAACTAACCTAACCTAATCTAGTACATTAGTGGACTATTTATAATTGTAAAATATATTGTAACATTACCAAATTATTGAGATATAAGTTATACAGGGCTCCCCTCTACAGAGGATTATAACGTATTATTTATTTGGCTTGCCTTTATTGCGTGCGCCGAAGACGAAGGCCTAGTAATGGTCAATTAATTATTGCTCTTATTATATTGTTTTTGTTGTTCTTGGCGATAAGAGATCGATGGTGGATACGACATAATTGGCCACTTGCGAGTTTCAAGCTATAAGGAAGTTGGAGCTGTAGACATCGATGGTAAATATAAATGCAATGATTATACAGGTTTCTAATGTCTGACTAGAATGTTGAAATAGGTTTTATGTATTTATAAATGTATTACAACCGTATAATAACTGCTGAATATCAATATCTACTGCTCCAACTGCCTTATAGAACGAAACTCGCAAGTGGTCAATTGATTTGTTGCTGCACGTTATGAGACTCTTATAGTAATTTGGTATTGATCAACCAACTACCCTGCGATAATTTAGAGCTAAAACTGCATGCCTGAGAAATCCACGAAAGGCTGTGATTCCTCGTCATATTTATTGAGATAACGACCTGAATTTTGGCAACCACATTTAAATGGGAATTAGGAAGGTTATCAATTAATAATTGAATTATATATATTTATATATATATATATATATATATATATATATATATATATATATATATATATGTTTTTTATTTATGTATTGATATATATAATTTTATTATTATCTTTTTTGTTTGGGGGGGGGGGATGCTCAAAACAATTTCAGTTTAGACTGAAGCAATGGGTGATTAATACATTTTAGAATCGTAGCTGCATTAATTGAGATTATGAACTGAAATTTGGAAGCCAATTAATTATCGAGCATAGGAAGTGCCCTATTATATCACAATTCATGGACAACTAGTGAATATTATACACACACACACACACACTCTCTCTCTCTCTCTATCTATCTCTATCTCTCTCTCTCTGTAAGAAATTCAAGGAAAGCTAATGCCAAATCCAAAGTTACCGGTAGATAACAAATATAATATAATAGTGAAGTTGTGCCCTCGTCCTCCACACCCGCCTATTGGTCAGTGGTGTTTGTCCTGTTCAATATTCTGACAATGTTGACCCCCTTCTGTACCGGTGACGCCTGTTTACCTTTATTATGGCTACTATTACACTATTGGTCAGTGGTGTTTGTCCTGTTCAATATTCTGACAATGTTGACCCCCTTCTGTACCGGTGGCGCCTGTTTACCTTTATTATGGCTACTATTACACTATTAGTCAGTGGTGTTTGTCGTGTTCAACATTCTGACAATGTTGACCCCCTTCTGTACCGGTGACGCCTGTTTACCTTTATTATGGCTACTATTACACTATTAGTCAGTGGTGTTTGTCGTGTTCAACATTCTGACAATGTTGACCCCCTTCTGTACCGGTGGCGCCTGTTTACCTTTATTATGGCTACTATTACACTATTAGTCAGTGGTGTTTGTCGTGTTCAACATTCTGACAATGTTGACCCCCTTCTGTACCGGTGGCGCCTGTTTACCTTTATTATGGCTACTATTACACTATTGGTCAGTGGTGTTTGTCGTTCAATATTCTGACAATGTTGACCCCCTTCTGTACCGGTGACGCCTGTTTACCTTTATTATGGCTACTATTACACTATTAGTCAGTGGTGTTTGTCGTGTTCAACATTCTGACAATGTTGACCCCCTTCTGTACCGGTGGCGCCTGTTTACCTTTATTATGGCTACTATTACACTATTAGTCAGTGGTGTTTGTCGTGTTCAACATTCTGACAATGTTGACCCCCTTCTGTACCGGTGGCGCCTGTTTACCTTTATTATGGCTACTATTACACTATTGGTCAGTGGTGTTTGTCGTGTTCAATATTCTGACAATGTTGACCCCCTTCTGTACCGGTGACGCCTGTTTACCTTTATTATGGCTACTATTACACTATTAGTCAGTGGTGTTTGTCGTGTTCAACATTCTGACAATGTTGACCCCCTTCTGTACCGGTGGCGCCTGTTTACCTTTATTATGGCTACTATTACACTATTAGTCAGTGGTGTTTGTCGTGTTCAACATTCTGACAATGTTGACCCCCTTCTGTACCGGTGGCGCCTGTTTACCTTTATTATGGCTACTATTACACTATTGGTCAGTGGTGTTTGTCGTGTTCAATATTCTGACAATGTTGACCCCCTTCTGTACCGGTGACGCCTGTTTACCTTTATTATGGCTACTATTACACTATTAGTCAGTGGTGTTTGTCGTGTTCAACATTCTGACAATGTTGACCCCCTTCTGTACCGGTGGCGCCTGTTTACCTTTATTATGGCTACTATTACACTATTAGTCAGTGGTGTTTGTCGTGTTCAACATTCTGACAATGTTGACCCCCTTCTGTACCGGTGACGCCTGTTTACCTTTATTATGGCTACTATTACACTATTTTGTGCAGCTTAACCCTTTTAGTACCGAGTTGTCCTTGTCATTATACTTTATATATTAGTAGGCGATATTTATCCAGCTTAGGGAGGACGTGTAGCAATCAATAGGCTTCAAACTATCTCTATTATCCATTTTAAGGGGGGATGGTTCCCCTTTTGGCCGATTTGTGCGTGTATTAATTATTGTTCTAGTTTCCTCCCTAGACCTCCATCAAATTTAAAACAACATCCATTAGATCCCCCTTCTAGAATAATTTGTACATTTTTCGGTAGAAAAATGTCCCGGCCGAAGGCCGGTTCTTCCAACATTACAGGCTCACCATCGTTCGCCAGGGAAAATATCGAAACCTAAATACCACGAAAGGTCTAAATATTGACGTAGAAATGGGGAGAAAGGTCTTAAAATCGACTAACTAATGGGGCAAACGTCTTAACATCTGAAAACTACTGGGGCTAAACATGAAGGAGAAAGTGGTCCAGCAAACCGGCCCATGTCCCCTTAAATACCACGGAATACCACCAGAGGAAGTGTTTGCCATGTATACAACTATGTTAAGGGGAGGCAGACAGTTTTCATGGACCCCCTTCTCCCTCGTGTTTAGCCCCGCTAGTTTTCAGATTATAAGACGTTCGGCCTATTAGTTTGGCGATTTTAACACCTTTCGACCCATTTCGTTGTAAATTTTAAGACCTTTCGTGCCATTTTGATGTCGATTATTTCCTGGCGAGCGATAGCGAGCCTGCAACTTTAAGAGGAAACGGCCTTCGGCCGGGAAATTTTTCTTCTACCGAAAAATGTACAAATTTATCTTGAAGGGGGGTCTAGGGAGTGTTTTTCTAAGCTTGATGTAGGTCTAGGGAGGAAACTAAAACAATGTATTATATGAATCTATCTATCTATCTATCTATTGCCTGACGCCGTGATCCCCGAAGGGGTGGCCACGAACGAACCGCCCCCATGCACCTCTGTCCCCATTCAGTCGACGCCCCTCCCCCCAACCAGAACTGCCTTCGTTCATGTACTTCCTCACTCCATCCTTCCACCTCTCATTCGGTCTACCTCTCCCTCTCTGTCCCTCTACCTCGCTCTCGTACACCCTCTTAGTCATTCTCTCGCTTTCCATACGCTCCATATGGCCGAACCATCTCAAGTTGTTCCTTTTCACACTTTCCAGCACATCTACCTCCACACCACACCTCCTTCTTACTTCCTCATTAGTCTGTCTATCCCTCCATGTAACTCCGCACGCACTCCTTAAGTAATTCATTTCCACTGCTCTCACTCTTGGTCTGAGTCTCTCAACCAACGTCCATGCTTCGCTTCCGTAAGTCAGTGTCGGGATTACCACACTGTCATGCAAGGACTTCTTCACTTCCATACTGACCACCCTATTTCTTGTTACTGCTTTTAGCATTCCTACAACCCTCTTCCCCTGTTGTACCCTCTCCCGCACTTCTTCATCCATAGTCCCATCTTTACTCAACACACTGCCCAGATACTTAAAAGAGTTGACGATATCCATAGCCTGACCATTCAGCCACTCTGTGACTTCACCCCTTTCGAAGACCATAACCTTGCTCTTCCCCGCATTTACCTTCAAATTTCCGTTTTTCGCACACTGTTACAAACTCATTTACCAGACCCTGCAACTCCCATTCATTATCACTCATCAGAACTGTATCATCCGCAAACAGCACTATAGGTAGCTTCCACTCAATTCCCTCCCTTTTCAGCGATACACCAACATCCACTGCTCTTGATAGTATTTCTTTCATGACTCCATCCATATATACAGTAAACAACCATGGGGACATCACACACTCCTGTTTCAAATCAACATTCAGGTCAAAGAACTCGCTCTGCTCACTCTCCACACGTACTGCCGCCTTTGCACCCTCATACATGCTCTTCACTGCTTTCAGCAACTTGCCCTCTACTCCGTATATTCTAAGTACTTTCCACAAACCTTCTCTATCCACTCTGTCATAGGCCTTCTCCAAGTCCATAAAGGCAACATACACCTTTTGTTTCTTCTCCAGATACTTCTCCACAACACAATTCAGGGTAAAAATTTGATCTACACATCCTCTTCCCTTCCTAAAACCTCCCTGCTCGTCGCCTATCCATTTCTCCATTCTCACTCTCACTCTCTCAATCACTACCCTACTGTATACCTTCCCTACTACGCTTAGAAAACATATTCCTCGGTGGTTACCACACACTCCTCTTTCCCCCCCTTATATAGGGGGACTATTATGCCAGTCTTCCAGTCATCGGGTGCACTCCCCTTCTCCCATGCTAGTTTGCACATTTACCATACCCATTATATCACTATCTCACCACCATACCTCAACATTTCCCCACACACTCCATCTGTTCCTGGTGCTTTCCCCAACTTCACTCTTTTCATGGCTTCCCACACTTCTGACCTCCTGATCCCCACCTCCTCCTCCACTACTCCAAATGTATGAATACATTAATTAATAGACCAAACAAACGGTCAGTCCCCCCTTAACCCCTTCAGCACCATGATGTCTTTCTACCTTTGATTCTGGCTAAAATTAGATGATTTTATGCAGTTTAACCCTTTGAGTACCAGCGACGTGAGATAGATTTATGTTCTAGCTACATTTAGACGATAGTATGCAGCTTAGGAAAGATCTTTGGTAGTTAAAGGGGTTGGTTGAGATAGTCTAAAGCCTTATTATTGCTAAAGGTCCTTCCTAAGCTGAATATACTCATCTAATAGTTGCCAGAATATGATGAAGAGGACGTCCCTGGTACTGAATGTGTTAAGAAGGTCCCATAGTTCGAAGAGGGTTTATAGAGATCATATTTACCCATTTGAGTCGTAGAGGTAGATTTCAAGCTTAAGGAATTCATCTAATGGTAACCAGAATATGATGAACAGTAGGTATTGGTGGTGAAGGGGTCAAAGGGAGATGAGCCGTTGTTTTGGTCTATTAATTAATTTATTCCGTTATTTCTTAGTTTCCTCGCTAGACCTCCATCAAGCTTAGAAAAACACCCCCTAGACCCCCCCCCCCCCCTCTCAAGATGAATTTGTATATTTTTCGGTAGAAAAATGTCCTAGCCGAAGGCCGGTTCCTAATAAACTTTCAGGCTCGCTATCGCTAGCCACGAAATAATCGACACCTAGATTGTACGATAAGTCGTAATATTGACAAAGAAATGGGGCAAAAGGTCTTAAAATCGACAAACTAATGGGTCGAAGGTCTTAAAGTCTCAAAACTAATAGGGTTAAGTATGAAGGAGAAGGGTAAAAAAAACAGCTCCTCCCCCCTTAAGTGTAGGCGTTTGATTAGTCTTTAGTGTTCATGTTTATTATTATCGACATCATTTTCAGATATTATTTTCCTATCTGTCCATGTCTGTTTAAAATACTCTTGATTTTTTTTTTTCATTTTACACACAGTTATTTTACTGTTGTTGTTGTTGGTGATCCTCAGGCTGTCCCAACGCCAAGGCCATAACCGAGCGCCCTCACAGAACACTCCCAGCTTTATCACTAATGAAGGCCCAGGTGACCGAAGCCGCTCCCAGGCGAGGGGCTGAAGAGAGTGCGGAATCACCTGGGACACCGAAGCCCCTCCCAGGGTCTGTGCCCCTTAACAGTTAGTAATTTCATTGTTGTTATTATTATTATTATTATTATTATTAAAGTAAAAAGGACATCCACCAATCAACGCGCCCCCTTTTACCATCCCTCTAAATCAGCTGAGTTTGACACCTCGGGCTCACATCAAAAACATGCCACGCCTTCCCGGCCAACCAATCAGAAGCCTCCATTTTCGGAGCGGACGGCTACGTGTACCGCCACACCTTTAAACTCGCTCTCGCTCTCTTCACCGGCCATTTCCAATGGTTGCAATGGGTCTAATACATCAGTGCCAGCCCTATACTCCCGTAAGCCACTAAAAGACATTTGCAACCAGCTTCCAGGAACATATTATGAAGAGAAAAGAGTGGAGGCGAAGAGATAGAGAATTCAAGACACGCGGGGGGGCGAGCGGCCGGCTCAGCCAATCACAGCGCCGGAGAGCGGGAGGCGTGACTATATTAAGGGGTGGGGGAGGCTGCAGCGGTCATTCACCTCTCGGAACCCACTGGGCGCGCTTCTTGCAACCAACTTCCTCTCTCTCGCCTGGGCACCAAAGGGAACTCGGAACCACTTATTCCAGCCACCCAGCCCTCACCAAATGTTCCAGTAAAGACCACCTCAGGTCTAGCATCGCTCTCTCCTAGTAGGCGGATACACCTTCAGTATCCGGCCGCCTGTCGTCACATCGCTGGCTTGCATACCTACAGCCAAGCGATTCAAGAGGGACGACAGATAGTAGACGGGAGCGAGAATTTCCAGAAGAGCTATTGGCCTGCTCTGAGGTGGTGAGATTGTTCCAGCACACACCTAGCAGTATACAATATATATATTTTAAGGACCCATATTGGGCCCGAACCAGACTTAAAGAAAGAGAGAAAATGCGTGACTAACCCAGCGGTTCCATAATAATTTATGTGTTCTTATAGGACAAACTAAAGAGAAAAGATACTAGACTTTTGTTTATAAATAAAATTATGATGTGTTAAGAGGGAAATAGTTATTCTTGTTAGAGAAGGCTCCATGCCGATTAGCTATAACTAGTATAGGATCTGATAGGACAGCAAATATATTAATAGTAAAGTAAAAGGGAATAATTCTTGAGGATAGACACGCAACTATAAGGCTCAGGGGAATAAATAAAAGTTGCCATTAGACTAGCTTTAGTTTGAGAAATAGGTAGGAAGGACACTAGTCCGTATGATCAACGAAATCTTTGGTTGTAAAGGAAAAATTACCTATTATCATAGCTAAAGGAATATTCGGTCAGTTCTGTGTTAAGCGTTACGGGTGTTAAGCCCAGGATAATATTATAATCATAAGAATCTATGTAAAAGAATAAAAGCGGAGAATCTTGTCTATGTAGAGTTATTGAGGTACTGCTTACATTAGGTTAAGAATTATTATTAACTAGGTGGTATGTGAATATAAATTGTTTGTGATAGGATTACGCGAATATATAATCTGAGAGTGTTCTCGATAGGGCAATCGAGGTAACTTGTAACAACGCCCTGGTCATTTGAGTAAAATGTATTGTATGAAGTAACGAGAATATTATATAATCAAAGAGTATTTAGATAAGGCAATTGAGGTAAAATTGTAACAACGCCCTTGTCATATGAGTAAATGTATTGTATATGGTTAAGAGGAAATATTTATTAAAAGGTCATATGTAGTAACACCTTGGTCTGTGGAGTAGATATAGTAGGCCCGGTAAAAGTATATCATTCCGAAGTTTAGTTTAGGAATATAACTCTTGTTTTAGATAAGTGAATAAAGGTATGATTCATTGATGCCCTGGTCTCTGGAGTAGACACAGCAGGGCTCGGTAAAAACCATATTATTGTAGAAACTAGTAACGTGCCTTTGGATCGAAGCCGACTTGAGTCAATACCTGAATATCGGGAATCCAAATAGGGAGTAACCGGAGTTCTAGGGTTCCAAATTACAACCTATGGTGGGTCGACGTAATATTCAATCCGTGTCTTGAACTCATCTCGGCCCGAACAGAGAAACAGTTATTAGTGTAGTAGCAAGTTTGTTAAATAAAGTATACGAACTTCTAAATGACTGTCGATTTATCCCCCACTCTAGTAGTATATTCGAAATAAGAAAATAAGTACTACATTTTGGTGGCAAGCGGTGGCATTCGACAAATCATTTAGATTGAGTATAATTATCTAATTATCTAACAGTCTGAAACTAGACGGCCAAAATGTGAGAGCCCGGAGGAGGGAAATCGCGAAAAACGTCAAACTTGCGTATCCCCATATGGACCAACAGAGCCATACGGTGGTGGTACAATGGAAAGGAATTAAATTCACCACAGATTTTTGTGTTCTATCAGGAAAATCAAATAGCGGAGTCGATGGATATCTGGGAATAGATCTCATGAGTCAGTTGGGAGTAACTATACAGTGCGGGCCGAAAGACACGACGACCTCAAATAGTAGGTACCACAGGGAAACTCTCTATCCCCCCTAGATCTTGGAGAATGATAGAAATTCCTCAAGCCCCGGGAATGACTGCCGGGATTTTTGAACCTGATGCACAGAATAAAGTGAAAATATCTCCCACCTTTATTACTACCAACCAGAGAAAATTAGTTCCAGCCAACTTTGGCGATGACACGATTATTTATCAAAAAGGAAAACTGTTAGGACAAGTTACACCCGCACACCCCACCACTGTTGGAACTGATGGACCCGTTAACTTACCTGAGATTCCGAAACAATTAACGTCAAATCAAGCCAATACCTTACATGAATTGCTCTGGACTTACCGAGACGTGTTTGCTCAAAATGAAGGGGACCACGGATCGGCCCGAACCCGACACACTCACGAGATACATACTCAAGGGCCCCCTATTAGGCAACCCTATAGGCGACAAAATCCCATTATGAGACAAAAGGAAAAGGAACAAGTAGAGGAGATGATTAAGCAGGGGATAGTAGTGGAATCCTACAGTCCGTGGTAATCTCCAGTAGTCCTGGTAAAAAAAAAAGATGGGTCTACTCGGTTCTGCGTAGATTATAGGAAATTAAACGACGTCATCATCAAAGACGCGCAACCCCTACTATTGATGACTCGCTAGAATCACTCAATGGGTCAACCTGGTTTTCTACCCTAGACCTACAAAGCGGATACTGGCAAGTACCGGTTAGGTCAGAGGACCAGGAGAAAACCGCATTTGCCACGAGCGAAGGCAAACTCTACCAGCTCACAGTCTTGCCTTTCGGAGTTTGTAATGGACCAGCCAGTTTCACTAGAGACATGGACGAAGTACTGAGGGGATTAACCTGGAAAACCTGCTTAGCTTACCCGGATGATATTATAATTTTTTCAACTAGTTGGGAGGAACATATCAATCAACTACAAGAAGTATTAGAGAGAATCAGGGGGGCGGGACTTAAATTGAAGCCTTCCAAATGCCAATTAGGGGACCGCGAGGTGGCATACCTAGGGCATGTAGTTTCAAGTAAAGGTATCCAACCTGATCCCCATAAAGTGAAAGCTATTGCAGAGATTTCACCCCCTTCCTCTGTCAAAGAGATCCGAGCATTTCTGGGAATGGCATCTTATTATCGGAGGTTCATACCCAACTTCTCAAAAATTGCTCGCCCCATGACTAAGAGACTGGAAAAAGGAGGAGGTTTGACTGGGATCAGAAATGTCAGATAGCTTTTGATCAACTGAAACAAAAATTGACTTCTAACCCCATAGTTTGTCATCCGGATTTTACCAAGCCATTCCAACTATACACCGATGCTTCTGATGAAGGGCTCGGGGCCGTATTCACCCAGAAAGTGGACGGAAAAGAAGGCATAGTAGCGTGCGCTAGCTGGACGCTGAATAAGGGCGAGAAGAAATACAGCGTTACTAAAAGGAATGCCTAGCTCTAGTGTGGGCTGTACAATATTTCCGTCCATTTTTAGCCGGGGTTCATTTCGAAGTTATCACGGACCACCATAGTTTGCAATGGCTCCGGAAGATGAAAACGGAAGACGGATTGTTTGTTAGGTGGAAGTGAATCCTGGGGGAATACCCCTTTGAAGTTAGACATAGACCAGGTAAATTACACACTAATGCCGATGGCCTATCTCGACTACCGGTAGCACCCGTCCAACACACTCAACCTAACAAGGAACAGAATGATCCTATGTATGGCGACAAAGTAAAATTTTCTGAGGGAGCCTGGAAGGATTCTAAAGACCGGGTAGCATTAGATTATCTGGAGGCTAAACACATGATCCTAATCCTCCACGGACAAGAGGGAATGGGGGCTCATTTGGGTCAGTCTAGAGTTTTTAAGCAATTTAACGAAAGGTACTGGACCTCGAGAGCCGATAAAATTGTTAAAGAAGTTATCCAAAATTGTTTGGGATGTCAAAGGGGCAAAGATGGACGGGGACCTAAACAGTCGCCCGTACACATTACGGCCGGTAAACCATGGGAAAAGTTATCTGTGGACATTATGGGACCCCTACCCGGACAGACGAACAAAAGGTACATTTTAACCTGTGTCGACGTCTTTTCCAAATATACGGTTGCTTGTGCCATTCCGGACAAGAAAGCTGAAACTGTGGCTAGGGTCATCTTGGAGAAGGTAATTTTTGTATATGGCATCCCTGGATGCATTCTGAGTGATAGGGGAAAAGAAATTAATAACGAAATCTGTCAACACTTGGGAGATACCTTGGGCTACCAGATCCAACACACCTCCCCGTATTATCCCCAGGGGAATGCTGTATGTGAAAGAAACCATAGGGTGTTAGCGAATTGTGTACGGGCTAGTCTGAGCTCACAAGGAGAAGAAGTAGTCTGAGGTTGGCTGGAACTCCTGCCAGAGATTATCTGGGGGATAAACACCACTGTTTGTAGAACTACTGGGTATTCTCCCTATGAGATTATTTTTGGAATCACGCCGAAACTGCCTCAAGAACGATTACTACCCTACCCCATTCATTCCACCAAATATTCCCAACCAGAACAATATTTGAGGGAACAAGGGGAGCGACGGCAGCAAGTCCATGATCGTATTACACAGCAACAGCCCAAGAAACTTACTCTAAATAATCCATATTACCGGGGGAATATATTCTGGTGAAGAGACATGATCCCACCCGAGCTGGTAAGCTGGAAGAGAAATACGAGGGTCCCTTCAAGGTTGTGGAGGTATACGGGCCATATCAGGTGTTGTACTTGCATCATGGAGGTATTGTGTCGACTACCCATATCCGTCATACAAAACGGTATGAAGGTATTTTACCGCCAGACCTGAGCGAGTGGAGTAGTGAGGAAGAAAGCGAGGAGGAGATAGAATTTGGGGCTGGTGATCCTAGTACTTCCTCGGCTCGACTTAATTGCTGAAGGTTCTAATCTGAGAAGGAATTATACCGAGGACTCTCCGTTCTGGTGGTCTTTTAGTCGCAAGCCGAACGAGAGTTTCCCGGAGTTCGGGCAAGAGGGGAATGGGGGAGACGAAGAGGCTACAACCAGTGGGGAAAGAGATTACTGTGAACATACCGATGATGAGAAGTCTACGGTCCCCGACAGCGAAGTTTCAGACCTCCCGAGAGATTTCAATAAGGCTAAGTTTCTTTATTGATATTCCCTGGACCTCTTTCTTTTCTAATGATGCACACTCCACCTTGAGCCACATACAAGATTTTGTAAAAATTGGAATGGAAACTTTTATTCCTCATCAAAAGTACAGTAAAAGATCTAATTCACCTAAATGGTTTGACCATAATTGTGCTAGAGTAACTGAACAAAAAGTAATAGCCTACAATGCATACACAAGATAAAAAACACATGAAGCCTTTAATTACTTTAGAAACATCAGAAATCATGCCAAAACTGTATTAAACCTAACTAAATCAAACTTTCTCCACAAGCAGGCAAATAAACTTCTAAATAATCCAAATGATAACAAAATATTTTGGTCTACTCTTAACTCATTTAAATCCAACTTCACTACTGCTTCATCCATTCCACCATTAAAATCTCCGACTGGCAATCTTGTAAGTGACCCACGAGGTAAAGCTAACCTTCTTGCGGATATTTTCTCCACCAACTCAACCTTAGATGAAATAAATCAAGATGTCCCTGTACTTAATTTTAATTCGCCAGAAATTCCCTCACTTAAGATCCACACCAGACATGTCAAAACTATTTTGCAGAATCTCTCAGTAGATAAGGCTCCTGGTCCAGATGAAATTCCTCCAATAGTACTTAAGAATTGCTCCTTGGTGCTCGCTCCTGTATTGGCAAACATTTTCCGTCTGTGTACTCATACCTCATGCTTCCCAGTACCCTGGAAAGAAGCAATCATCCATCCAGTTCCTAAAAAAGGTGCCTCTTCAGATCCATCAAACTACAGACCAATAGCTATAACTTCCACTCTTGGTAAAGTCTTTGAAATTATATTAAATAATCACATAATTAAGCATCTTGAGAATAATAAATTAATCAGTGATAGGCAATATGGTTTTAGACGATGTCGATCAACTGCAGACATGCTTTGCCTTCTTACGCATCAAATCAACCAAGCTACAGACCAACATCGTGAAACACATACAATAGCACTGGATATATCAAAGGCATTTGATAGAGTCTGGCATCAATCCTTATTGTCGAAGATGTCACACTACGGCCTTGCATCATTAGTTCCACTAATTTCTTCTTATCTTCATAACAGAAAAATACGTGTAATGGTAGATGGCCTTTATTCTCAATTTCACTCAATAAATGCTGGTGTTCCCCAGGGATCAGTTTTGGCCCCAATTCTGTTCCTCATTCATATCAATGATCTCATATCTACCACTCATAATCCAATACATTCCCACGCAGATGACTCAACACTCCACAGTTCCTTCACATTTACCAATTCTTTCACCCAACCCGATCTTATAAATTCAAAAATAAACACTGCAATTTCTCTGAACCAGGACCTTTCTAGAATTAATGGATGGGGACAAAAGAATCTAGTTTCCTTTAATGCACAGAAAACCAAGTACATTCAATTTTCTAACCGACAGAATCTCACTGACTCCCATATATTTTTTTAATGATGTAAATATTCCCACTTCCCCTAGTATTGACATTCTCGGTGTAACATTAACTACTAACTTGAGCTGGACACATTATGTTAGAAGCATTGCTAAGAATGCCTCTAAAAAACTGGGACTCCTGTACAGAGTTCGAGAATTCTTCACTGACGAGCAGTTGGCCGTGATATATAAAAGTCATGTGCGTTCTCAGATGGATTACTGTTCACCTCTGTGGGGTGGAAGTGGTTGCATTGAGGCAGTTGGACAAAATTCAAAATAAAGCTATTAGATTAATCAATAACCCTGCAATCACACAGGACCTTCCTACATTATCCATACGAAGAAACGTTGCATCCCTTGCATTATTCTACAGATATTTTCACAGCAATTGTTCCGAGGAACTTGCTTCAATTGTGCCGCCTCTCCACATCTTTCCCCATAGAACTAGGGCAGCTGAGAGCGCCCATGAATTCACACTTTCTCCTCCACAATGCAGAACTTCTGCTTATCAGAATTCATTTATTCCCAGAGCTACTACTCTTTGGAATTCACTTCCCTCGAATTGCTTTCCACAAACTTACAATCTACAAATGTTTAAATCCAGTTGTTACAAACATTTTATGAATGGAGGATGCCTTTAGGCACATGGACCTTTTTGTTGTATCTGTGTTTTTCCTTCCTCCGTTCATTGTCTCTTAAAAAAAAAAAAAAAAAAGTAGTGAGGAAGAGTGTTTCCGAACAGAGGTGAAAGAGAAAGACATATTTCTTGAAGACAAAAACCCACTTGGCTCACCCTCAATTAAATTCAATGAATCAAAGGAAAATCACATGACTAACTTCCCGGGTAAAAGTCCAGCCAAAGCATCTAAGCCCATGGGACCCGCAGAAACCATTACCCGCAGTGATAGAATTAGCCGTCCACCAATCAGGTACCCGGAAGAGGGTATAAATAGGATCCCCGAGGCGCGTGCCTGCCAGTTGAAAGGCACCATGCCTCTCCCCTCTGACCCTCAGTACCGGCTCCGCCGACTAATAGCCCTGGTCGGTGAAAAAGGACAGAGAGTAAACACTACCCGAGCATTCAAGCAACTCCTCAGCCAACCCGGGCAAATTCTATTGGCTAAAACTGCAGTTGGAAATCAAAATCCAGCACTTCAGGTACACAGATGCTTTGTGAACATAGTGGACTGGTGGATTGGCAGAGTGATGGCCGGGATTTCAAAGGAACGGTATTACGGCGATCAGGAGCTTGCCTTAATTTAGTAGGGAGTGATAAAGTAAAAAGGCCATCCCCCAATCAACGCGCCACCTTTTACCTTCCCTCTAAATCAGCCGAGTTTGACACTTCGGGTTCACAACATAAACATGCCACGCCTTCTCGGCCGACCAATCAGAAGCCTCCATTTTCGGAGCGGACAGCTACGTGTACCGCCACACCTTTAAACTCGCTCTTGCTCTCTTCACCGGCCATTTCCTCTGGTTACAATGGGTCTAATACATCAGTGCCAGCCCTATACTCCCGTAAGCCACTAAAAGACATTTGCAACCAGCTTCCAGGAACATATTATGAAGAGAAAAGAGTGGAGGCGAAGAGATAGAGAATTCAAGACGCGCGGGTGGCCGAGCGGCCGGCCCAGCCAATCACAGCGCCGGAGAGCGGGAGGCGTGACTATATTAAGGGGGTGGGGGAGGCTGCAGCGGTCATTCACCTCTCGGAACCCACTGGGCACGCTTCTTGCAACCCACTTCCTCTCTCTCGCCTGGGCACCAAAGGGAACTCGGAACCACTTATTCCAGCCACCCAGCCCTCACCAAATGTTCTAGTAAAGACCACCTCAGGTCTAGCATCGCTCTCTCCTACTAGGCGGATACACCTTCAGTATCCGGCCGCCTGTCGTCACATCGCTGGCTTGCATTCCTACAGCCAAGCGATTCAAGAGGGACGACAGATAGTAGACGGGAGCAAGAATTTCCAGAAGAGCTATTGGCCTGCTCTGAGGTGGTGAAATTGTTCCAGCACACACCTAGCAGTATACAATATATATTTTTAAAGGACCCATATTGGGCCCGAACCAGACTTAAAGAAAGAGAGAAAATGCGTGACTAACCCAGTGGTTCCATAATAATTTATGTGTTCTTATAGGACAAACTAATGACAAAAGATACTAGACTTTTGTTTATAAATAAAATTATGATGTGTTAAGAGGGAAATAGTTATTCTTGTTAGAGAAGGCTCCATGCCGATTAGCTATAACTAGTATAGGATCTGATAGGACAGCAAATATATATTAATAGTAAAGTAAAAGGGAATAATTTTTGAGGATAGACACGCAACTATAAGGCTCAGGGGAATAAATAATAGTTGCCATTAGACTAGCTTTAGTTTGAGAAATAGGTAGGAAGGACACTAGTCCGTATGATCAACGAAATCTTTGGTTATAAAGGAAACATTACCTATTATCATAGATAAAGGAATATTCGGTCAGTTCTGTGTTAAGCGTTACGGGTGTTAAGTCCAGGATAATATTGTAATCATAAGAATCTATGTAAAAGGATAAAAGCGGAGAATCTTGTCCATGTAGAGTTATTGAGGTACTGCTTACATTAGGTTAAGAATTATTATTGACTAGGTGGTATGTGTGAATATAAATTGTTTGTAATATGATTACGCGAATATATAATCTGAGAGTGTTCTCGATAGGGCAATCGAGGTAACTTGTAACAACGCCCTGGTCATTTGAGTAAAATGTATTGTATGAAGTAACGAGAATATTATATAATCAAAGAGTATTTAGATAAGGCAATTGAGGTAAAATTGTAACAACGCCCTTGTCATATGAGTAAATGTATTGTATATGGTTAAGAGGAAATATTAATTAAAAGGTCGTATGTAGTAACAGCTTGGTCTGTTAAGTAGACATAGTCTATCTATTGCCTGACGCCGTGATCCCCGAAGGGGTGGCCACGAACGAACCGCCCCCATGCACCTCTGTCCCCAGTCAGTCGACGCCCCTCCCCCCAACCAGCACCGCCTTCGTTCATGTACTTCCTCACTCCATCCTTCCACCTCGCTCTCGTACACCCTCTTAGTCATTCTCTCGCTTTCCATACGTTCCATATGGCCGAACCATCTCAAGTTGTTCCTTTTCACACTTTCCAGCACATCTACCTCCTCACCACACCTCCTTCTTACTTCTTCATTAGTCTGTCTATCCCTCCATGTAACTCCACACGCACTTCTTAAGTAATTCATTTCCACTGCTCTCACTCTTAGTCTGAGTCTCGTTCTCAACCAACGTCCATGCTTCGCTTCCGTAAGTCAGTGTCCGGATTACCACACTGTCATGCAAGGACTTCTTTACTCCCATACTGACCACCCTATTTCTTGTTACTGCTTTCAGCGTTCCTACAACCCTCTCCCGCACTTCTTCATCCATAGTCCCATCTTTACTCAACACACTGCCCAGATACTTAAAAGAGTTGACTATCTCCATAGCCTGACCGTTCAGCTTCACCTCACACTCTGTGACTTCACCCCTTTCGAAGACCATAACCTTGCTCTTCCCCGCATTTACCTTCAAATTCCGTTTTTCGCACACTGTTCCAAACTCATTTACCAAACCTTGCAACTCCTATTCATTATCACTCATCAGAACTGTATCATCCGCAAACAGCAGTAGATAGCTTCCACTCATTTCCCTCCCTTTTCAGCGATACACCAACATCCACTGCTCTTGATAGTATTTCTTTCATTACTCCATCCATATATACAGTAAACAACCATGGGGACATCACACACCCCTGTTTCAAACCAACATTCAGGTCAAAGAACTCTCTCTGCTCACTCTCCACTGTACATGGCCACGATTAACATCCATTTATCGAATACTGGATAGTAATCTAATAATGCATTGTACACTCACGGCGGTAAGTCGTAGATCAGGGGTGTGCCAAAGTCCTAGCCACACATTGGCAGCAGCTTTGAACAATTTCTACCTTTGCTGGTTCAGCAGACACGCCAGTGAAACAAGTGTATTGATAGTTAATAAGCACCACCCATACATAGTTGCGTATGTATAGCCATATTAACAGCAACAAAATATAAAACGGGAAGTGATTATTGTATTCCGATTTATTTATTTATATATTTATTTTATTTATATACCGGTACATATACTTATTTAATTATTTTTGTTGTGATTCCTTTCAATTGAAATGATACTGTTTGCATTAAACATTATCAAACTATAACGTGCATTAAAACTCCAGTAATTAGGTAAACTACATAATACAATTTATTCACGTATGTTTGGAAGACATATTTAGTAATATTGTTTGGGACAAAAAAGTAATAAATGTTAACCCGGGAACTGCCGGGAGACTCTTAAGAGTTCCCCCGGCGGACTGCGGGGAGACTCTTATGAGTGAGTGAAAAAAAAAATCAACTTTTGACATCGAAAAAAAAATATTTGTTTTATTTTTATTTTTTTATTATTTTATTTTTGTCTGGCCCCTGGGCCATGCAAAATCTCAGTCCTCTACCTCCCCTCCTTCCCCACTTTCCTCCTCTTCTTCAGTTATCACCTATTTTCCCTGTTATTCCCTTATTCTGATCTGAGGTATATTTTCGTGCTAACATTAGCGAGTTGCAAGCAGGGTGTTGTCATCACTGATGGCAAGCGAGTGCAAGAGAGAGAGAGAGTATCGATCGACTGTGTCTCAGTGGCCTTGGGGGAAATTGGCGGGAAAGCAGGTTGCCTCACCCATACATTATACAACTCGCGGGCTATATCTCCGATTTTGACCATCCAAACGCTGTTTTCACTCGTTTTATTGTTGTTTCAGGTTAATACCTTTATAATCAACCCATAATAGGCGCATATGGATAAGTATTAATGCTATTAATGGCACAATGAATATTTTAGTGACGGAAACACCTCAAATACGTCAGCACAGGGGGACGTTTCCAATTACCCCCATGCGCACTTCAGAGGTTAATGGGGAACATCACACCAACCTCAGATTCGCTGATGATAAAGTTTATCCTAACAACTCAGGAAAAGAGTTACAACAAAAGATTTATGATATAAACGGTGGAAGCCTTAAAGTAGTGTTAAAATTAATAGAAACCCAAAAGTATGTTGAATGATTATGTGCAACCACAGCAAATTAAGTTAGAGGATTATGTGCCAGATTCAGTGGAGGAATATATAAATACCTAGGCCAGGTTATAAACACAAACTCAGATCACTCTAGAGAATTCAGACCAATGATAGATATGGAATGGAGCGCATTTGATAAGCAAAATATTATTATAAAAAGCTAGTTATCCCTTGCATTTAAGAAAACAGTATGCAAACAATGTGTCCTTTCTGTACTAATTCATGGATCATAAACTTGGAGTATAACAAAGTTTCCTAAACGAAAACTTTGTAGTGCCCTTGAAGATATGGAGAGCTTAATGTTAGGGCTAACTTGGAGCGACAAGAAGAGAGCCTCATGGATAAGAGAAGAAACACAAGTAGAAGATAATCACATTGACAAGAGGAAATGGGCTTGGACAGATCATATATTTACAGTAGAAGAGATTAAAGCAGATGGACAAATAAAGGATGGCAATGGAAATCTAGAGATGGAGCTAGAGGAGGGTATAGACAGAGAACCAGATGGAGGGATGAGATCAGAAGTGCTGCCCTGTCATGTGGAGTCTGTGCGCGGCCCATGGTTCAATGAGCGAAGAGCCGAGTTGCTTCATATACTCCCTTCGTGATATTTCTTTCTTCCCTTCCCTCTGTTGGCGGTTGTTGAAGATAATGTTGGAGTTTATACACACAATGTTGATCATGCCCATGAAAATGCACATGGGCCAGCGTCGACTCTGCCTGCCACAGTTATAATTAGCACACAGCTGATCGAACGTATCAACCCCACCCTTGTGCTTATTGTAGTAGAGCAGTGCAGTGGCCTTGTTGTGTGCGCCTATCTCGTGGGTGTGATGTAGTTTGAGAGGAGGGCCACGGTTTTGTCCTTTTTGGGTTTATATGAAATAGCAGTGATGTTGTCGTGGAACAGGAACGCTGTAGTCCCAATAGGCCTAAGACTGTGGTCTCTCTTGGGGTCAGTCTCGAGGGGGCCATAGATGGTGGCAGGTATATTGGGCTTCTTCCGGAGTGTCTCCACTATCGTCATGTCCTTCTCCTTCAGAGCCCTGGCCAACCCAACGGAAGTGAACCAATTGTCTGTTGTTACTGTCCGCTCATTCCCGTAACAGTCCTCCAGCAGCTTCATGGTTAGGTAGTGACCTTGGTTCGTGCCCGCCACCACCGGTACTGAACCCTTGCCTAGGTAAGAATAGGCATTCAACATATAATATGTTCGGCAGTCGCAGGCGAGGACCAGCTTGATACCATATCTGTGAAGGGAAGAAACAAATTATAAATACTTCAAATTCCAGGTAAGGTACGTCAATAAATCGTGAAGGTAGGTAAGGTAAGTCATTAGTGAAAGTAGGTCAGGTAAGTCATGAGGCGAAGGCACTCATCCGGTGGTCAGGTAAGTATACAAATCGTGAAGGTAGGTAAGGAAAGTCATTAGTGAAAGTAGGTCAGGTAAGTCATGAGGCGAAGGCAGTCATCCGGTGGTCAGGTAAGTATACATTTGTAAAGGTAAGTAATCATTGAAGGTACATCAATAAATAACATAAATGACATAAATATAATGGAGTAAAACATAAATGAAAAAGGTTATGTATTATATAAGGTAAGTCTTTCATTCACTTTCACTTTCTTCCCCCACCCCCCAACTCCCAAAGTGTCACCACACTTCCCTCCACCCTTCCCACTTCTCGTTCATCTCCACTTTCACCCTAAACAAATATAAAGTATTCTTACTTAGCAGGTTTGTTGGGGATGTAGGTCTTGAAGACACAACGCCCTCGGAAGGCCAACAGCTACTCGTCCACGGTGACAGTCTCGCTCGGGATGTAGTGTTACCTGCAGTGGGCTATCAAGCTGTCCCACAGCTCCCGAATGGCCGCGAAGCGATCAGTGGCTTTTCTCGCCACACGAGTTGCAGCGTCGTCAAACCTGATGCACCTCATCAGGAAACTGAAGCGGGTCTCTGACATGGCACATCTATATAAGGGACACCCTAGATCGCTGCTAAACATCTCCTCAGCAGAGATGTGGTTGTCTTTCTTTGCCCCGGAGACTATCAGAACCCCAATAACTGCCTTGAGTTCTGTCAAAGTAACGTCGCTGTAGGTACTGTTGGCCTTCTGCATTCTATCCCTCACTTTCCTTATGAAGGTGTTTGTGTGTACACACACCTTTGCTAACATAGTGGCATCAAAAAAGAGCATGAAAATGTCAGGTATGGTGTTTGCCAGGAAGGTGTGTGGTGCGGGGCCCTCCACGTATCCAAGGGAACTTCTCTTGCGTTTCGGTCGGTTGGGTGGTGGTGTTTTGCTCCAGTTTGTCCCGTCACGGGCAGTAACCGTTTTTCTCATGCCAGGAAAAGAGTACAGCGGATCAAATGGAGGGACTGTAGGGGCGGCAGGGTCTGCAACAGGGGCTGTGGCACGTGTAGGGCTTGCTGTAGGGGCTGCCGTGGGGACTGGCAGGTCTGGAGAGTCGGAATTTCCAATAGGAACTGGTGTGCTAGCACGTGGTGAGCATCGCAGTCTGGCAGGGAAGGGTGGGGGTGGTGGGGTTAGCCCGGGGGAGGGTGGGTTGGCCGAGAGGGCAGGGGAGGGAGGTCCCCGATTCTCGGCCCCATCGACCTCTGGCTCAGAGTCATAATTTGGACCGTACATCTCCTCTAGCCCTGCATCCATGGGTTCTATGATAATATCTTCCCCACAGTCCACAAATTCAATGGTATCAGCTTCCTCATCATCAAGTTGCTCGAGTAATGAGGTGATTTGTGCGTCTGTAAGCTGGCTCGGTGAGGACATGGCAGTCTGTTCGAAATCAAGAAAATTGAGAATTAGGAAAAATATTCATAATACATAGTAAATATGCTCAAATGTCTATCAATTGTATTGGGCAAGCTAGGTAATCTATCTCTCCATCATTGAAGCACTAGCAGGCATAAATCGGTACATAAACATAGGTGTTACAAGCGTGAAAGTACAGAAAACCAAAACGAAAAAACGTACCTTGGAACCTGAGTGCTGGGGTCAGAATGACCCTAGGGGTCTAGTAGTGCTAGAACGGCTAGAGCGAGCGGGGCGTACGTTTGCACACTGATGGAGGTGGGTGTAGACTGGCGTTCCCTCACCCCACAGCCCCTCTGTTGGCCCGCGTCACGCCACTACATGCGAAAACTAGTTCCCGCGCGCAACCTTGGGGTCTCCATGACCCCCCCAATCCCCTTCTAGGGGGGTTTGTAATGGATGATTAATGTTAAGAACGAGGTGTTCCTTAATTTCATTACGTTTTCATCACTACTAGTTTTGTCCCTCTTAGCCGTTCTATGTTAAGTAATTTATTTTGCCCTGGGGTTAAGGGAATAGAATATGCCCCACGTGCCTCCTGCGTGTCGCAAAAGGCAACTATAGATTTTGTGTCGGTGGGATTGCGACCCCCTACCCGTGAAAAATAATTACTGCAACGATGAACGAATGAACAGCCTCGGATGTGGACGGACCTAGTGTTGACCAACCCCGGCCTACCATGGACAGTCTTAGAATAGCGACTTGGAATGTAAGAGGCTTGAATGATGACACAAAAGAGAGAGAGGTCCTGGAAGTGTTAGTGAATGCCAGGCTGGATTTATGTGGAATGATTGAGACCAAATGGAGGGGTACAGATACATACATACATACAGTACATACAATTTTAAAGACTGTTTTGTCCACAGAGAATGTAGTTACAGTCTCACGTCCTAAATGGCAGCTTTCCAGGGCTGTCAAGGGCTGCCTCTGATGTAAAGTTCTTTATTTTGAGATCGGACCGGAGTACTCGAGCCCATGTCATTCTAGGTCCACCCCTACGAGTAGCTCCCTTCAAATTCACAGTCCGGCATTTCTTCACCCAGTTCTGATCATCCATTCTCTCCACATGTCCAAACCAACCAAGTCGGCTCGCGCGCATCACTTCACTGACACTCGTAATGCCCAGACGCCTTCTCAAATCCTCGCTCGATACGTTGTCCCTAAGAACCCTACCTGCCCAGGTGTCATTTTAAAATGACACCGCGCCAATAGGGCAGGATTCCGGGTGTCCTTTTAAAATCCGTAAGCTTGAAAGCCTATTAAGCGTGGTTTGAAAGCCGTGCGGCAAAACGTTTGTAAACAAAGCCGGTCGGAGCGACGCACAGCTTCAAAAACAAAAAGAAGAAGTCGGATCTTTGTTGTTGTTTTCTGCTAGAACGAAATTAGTGTCTGTAAATGTCCGATATTGCTAAGACCGCATCAAAACTCTCTCCACGGAAATCGTCATCACAACTGAACCTGTTGACTTAGAGAGCTCTACTCAACGCCAGTCTACTGATACAAGTAAGCGCTACATTTCGAGATGTGTGTGAATTATCTAGCAGTCAAATTAACAAAGATAGGCCTAGGCCTATTACAACGTTTTTTGGCCAGATCACCCGGATCCTAGTGCTGTTATTTAGAAGGCGGGCCCGGGTTGGGGGGGGGGGGGGGGGGGAGGATTAACCCCACACATCCATCTCGCCATTCTCTTCTCATTCCGTTCCATTCTATTGACATCCTCCGCTTTAACCGGCCACGTCTCCGAGGCATAGGTCATCGCGCTCATAACACACGAGGTATACACCTTCACTTTAACCTCTAAAGTGCGAGGTGTATGTAGAGAGCACCCTACTGCCAGGCGACGACATTAGGATTCATTCCCGCCTAAAATCGTCATTTTACGGTAAATATCACTATTACTTATTCATATGCGCCTATTATACGTTTAATATGAAGATATTAACAGGTACCATCAATAAAACAAGTGGTAATAGCATTTGAGGGTTGAAAATTGCGAATTATTGCCGACCGTTCAGTCACGAGGTGAGAGACACGCGAGGCCTACACCCTCCTCTCACGAAGCCTAGTGGGAAACTGAAGCCTGTCTCTCTTTCTTTCCCCACGCAGTAGACACACGCAGGAACACACCTTGGAACCGGTTTTGAGATATTGATGCGGTAAATACACCGATAAACAAGGGAAATAGAGGAAAAATGGTTGATAATAGAAGGGGGAGGGGAAGGAGGGGGTTTTGACACATATGGAGGAGTGATAGGAGGGATGGAGGGGAACGATCTTACTTAATAACATATTCCCTTGTTTTAAGTGCTACTGGGGCATTTTAAAAGGCTTTTTTAGGCCTTACTTCTGAAGAGGATCGTCGCCTTTGCCCACCAAAACCTTGTAGGAGTGTTCCCGCCATTCCCGGGTTAAGGTGGGGTGGGAGCCCTCTCATGGTCAGGAGTGGCAACAGCTCTTTAAACTTTCCCCAGCCACTTATGACTCTAGCAATGGAGCTAACTTCAGCGCCACCTCCGGCGGAAACCGTATCGCCCAGGTAGCAGAACTTATTCACACACTCCAGCGTTACACTGTCAAAATCAACACTGACAGGCGGGTCATTTAATATAATATCTCCCTTGCACACTGCACATTCAAAGTCTATGATTCTTGTCAAATGTCCTCTAGCTCCACTACATCTCTTGTGTACCTAGTCACTACAGACGCAGCATTGAATTGAATTACTTCCCACCCCTTTCCCACATACTGCGCATGGATAGTCGCTGCTTCTTTCCTTAGTTCCACGCCCTTCTCAACTAATCATGACCTTTGTTTTATGGAATGGGTGTGTGTGCTGGAGAGAGTGAGGGAGCGAAAGAAGGTGCATGTTTGTTTGTAAGTAACAAATGGAAGGAGCGTGTAAGAGGCTATGGGTCTGTGGGTTCAAGGATTGTGTGAGTGAAAATGAAAGTAGGAATACAAATGTGGGTGGTTGTGTATGTGTATGCTCGGACAGAGGATAAAACTGTAAGAGAGAAAGAGAAGTTCTGAGTGAATGTGGGGTCCTGCCTGGATACGTTTGGCAAGAGCGAAAGAATATTTCTGATTGGGGATATGAATGAGAAGGTAGGTGAAAAGAAAGTTGATGGATTGGTGGAAGGGTGGAGTGTACCGTCAGAGGTGAATGGGAATGGTAGTGCACTTGTGGACGTATGTGTGGGGAGGAGGCTGTGGATAGCCAACACCTTCTTCCGACGCAGAATGATACACAGGTACACTTGGAAAGTGGTATGGAGGAAGAAGGATGAGACAGTGGTGGAATGAGAGGCACAGATTGATTACATATGTGTGGATGAACGAATGAAGAAATCTGTCGGCTCATTTAAGTATCTGGGCAGTGGGCTGAGTAAAGATGGGAGTATGGATGAAGAAATGCGGGAGAGGGTGCAACAGGGGAAGATGGTTGTAAAAACGCTGAAAGCAGTAACAAGAAATAGGGTTGTCAGCATGGAGGTGAAGAAGTCCTTACATGACAGTGTGGTAATCCGACATTGACTTACGGAAGCGAAGCATGGACGTTGGTGGAGAGACTCAGGCTAAGAGTGAGAGGGGTGGAAATGAGTTACTTGAGAAGTGCGTGCAAAGTTACATGGAGGTATAGGCAGACAAATGAGGAAGTAAGAGGGAGATGTTGTGTGGAGGTAGATGTGCTGGAAAGAGTAAAAACTAACACCTTGAGATGGTTCGGCTATATGGAATGTAAGGGAAGTGAGAGATTGGCTAAGAGGATGTACTAGAGCGAGGTGAAAGGACAGAGAGGGAGAGGTAAACCAAATGAGAGGTGGAAGGATGGAGTGAAGTATAGGAATGAAGGCGGTGCTTGTTGGGAGGAGGGGCGTTGACAGACTGGGGACAGAGGTGCATGGGGGCATTTCGTTCATGGCCACCCCTTCGGGGATCACGGTGTCAGGAAATAGATAGATATATAGCTAGATCTCTGAGTAACCTCGGTGAATTTTGGTTTATGTTGGAATCATTAAATTGACTCCCTTAGATTTTGTAGATAGGACTAGAGGTACAGCTAAGACGATCATCAACCCGGCAGCTGCGGGAAGACTCTTAAGAGGTCCTACTGGGCGGTTACGGGAAGACTTATGATCCTAGGCCTAAACAAAAAAAATTTAAAACACCCCAGTGGCACTAAAAATAAAGCTATTTGTGTTTAGGTCAGATATTTTCCCTCCATTACTTTCTACCACTCCTAAACATGTGTCCCCCCCCCCTTTACCCCCCCCCCTTTTTTTCCCCTCCTCAATTATCAGGTATTTTCTCTATTATTCCCGATATTTATCAAGTATTTTCGTGGGAGAGAGGGAGGAGGGTGGAGGAGTGTAACTCCAACCCTCCAAGCCAGTCTGAGTCCACTCCTAGCCTCTCAGTGCCATGCGAGATACAAGAGAGGGAGGATGTGCCTGTCTAGCCGGTCTGGGCCACATTACGACCGCGGGGCTAAGATATACAATTTTCGCCAGCCAATTGATGTTACCACTTCTTTTATTGCTTTCCCATGTTCATATGTTCATATTAGAAGTAAAATAGGCACATATGGATAAGTATTAACCCTTTCTCTGCGGGCTTATTTGCGCTATTTAGAGCATATTCAGGCACTCCTGATTGATTAATCAAGTATTTGCATTAAATGAACTGAATTCTGCTGAAAACTAGGCGAAAATAGCTTCAAAATGACACCAGAACGAGCTTCGTAGGTGGCGGGGTTCACCCGCAGCGTTGCCATAGACATTCGGGAAAACTCGCTAATTATTAGCACTCGCTCGCTCGGCAACACTGTCGAGACACCCGCGCGAGACCACAGTCTCCCTCAGTGAGCGGCTAGCTGCTCTGAGGGTCGGACGGAGGTCCCTCACGCTCCCGCCCACTGACACTCGATTTCTACGGCTTTTACAGGCTTTTAAAGCCTGGAAATTGCTGTAAATTGCCTATGTGTTCCAGAACATCACCCGCAGGGAAAGGGTTAATTATATATATGGTAAATTAACGATTTTAGTGAGGAATGAATCCGAATACCTTCGCATGGGGGTATGGTGTAAACTACAGGGGCTTAGCACTTTACAAGTTAACCCAAGAATGGCGAGCGTCCTCATATGAGTCTGAACCCTACGAGGGCGAGTGTCCTCATATGAGCCAAGGCCTAAAAGCCTTTTAAAGGATCCCAGTAGCACTCAAAACTAAGGAATATGTGATTAAGTGCGATAATTCCCCTCCATACCTTCTATCACTCTTCCACATGTGTCCAAACCTCCTTCTTCCCCCTCCTTACCCCCTCCCCCCTTTATTATCACCTATTTTCCCACTTATTCCCTTGTTTATCATTTTATTTATTGCGCCAATATCTTCAACCCGGTTCCAAGGTCGTTTACTAGGCATTTCGAGAGCGTGGGAAAAGAAAGAAAGCGAGAAAGAGACCTCAGTCTGCCTTTAGGCCTCAAGGAGGGAGGATATACATCTCGTTCGCCTCCTACCTCATGACTGGAGAGTCGGCACTAATTCGTCTTTTTCACCCCCCAAATACTATTCCCACTTATTTTATTGTTGTTATATGTTAATATCTTCATATTAAACGTAAAATAGGCGCATATGAATAAGTAATAACGATATGTATCGTAAAATGACGAAATTCATCGGGATTTACCCACAATACCTTCGCCCATACCATAATACCATAGGCTCGCCGCGGTCAGGTTAATGAATATTAGAAAGAGAACTTGAGACAGGACAGAACCCTAAGGAACACGAGTTGATAGTTTGAGGTAGTGAGCCATGTCCGTCCACAACCGCAGCTATGGAATGACCAGAAAGGAAATTAGAGGTAATGTCACAGATGGAGGGATAAAAAGTGAAAGAGAGTAGTATATTGAGATGCGACCTGACCAAAGCCTCACCACATCTGCCCTCACTGCAACTCACCTAACCAGTGACACCCCAGCAGCAGTGGAAAGAATTGGCTCTATCCGGCACCTATCCACACCCACGATCGAGAATGTCAGAAACATATTCAAGTCACAAACTTATTCAGCCACAGAAAACACAAAGCCACTCCGTGTCAAAGAAAACGCCCAACTCACCCATGTCCGGGCAAACTATAACAAACTGGACGAATTGCCAACACGTGAGATCAGTCATGCGCAGATTACTACACTCCTGCATCACCCAGAGCCTGCAATCTTGCACACATCATCAACGCCAACTACCTCCAGCTTACGAAAGAGACAACCAGCTGAGAAACAACCCCAAAGACCGAGAAAAAGGAGCCAAAACCCGGAACACATGCGTCACTCAGCCCCCGCCGCTTCAACAACAATTGCCCCTAATACAACCCTTACACAAACCCCTTTACCAAATCTTTGCAATCCCCACAAGGCCCTTGTGCCAAGACCGCGGAAAACTATAACCGGGCCACCCAATCACCTAGAACATATCTAAATAAACTCCTAAATAAGCCCCCCAAAATAGTTAAAACACGAAATATGCTACCACCAATAGCTTCTCAACCACACCAGCCAGAGACGTCCAACGCAGTTCTGCATCACCGCGACTACAAGGGGTGCCCAAAAAGTTAGCTGCTGCCCCTTCTGCTCCTGCAGAAGGCCAATCCTCTTCCTGCATGCCGTTGCTGCCCCTAAACACCTCCAGCCTGATCGACCACGCAGCCGGAAGAGACACTACCTACGCTGTCCAGACCTAAGGCAAGCAATCACCCTGCTGGCTTGAGACAAATATTTGAATCCTGTAAAGGTATTCCTAAGGTAGAAAGGAAAGAGGATACAAAGGCTTGTCATAGTACACAACTAGAGCTATTATCTAAAGGAGGCCATTTGTTAGGATCTCTGAAAGGGCCTAACCTAGTTGTTGTTCAATACAATCCGGCAGTAACTGAGGCTTGTCATCTCACACAATCTGGGTTATTACCTAAAGGAGACCAGTTGCCGGGATCACTCAATGCGCCAGGCCAGATTGTAGTGGAATATAATCCAAAGGTTCTTAAAGACTCAGGAAAGAACTTGCAATCCAAGCGACCACGGTTATCTCTGAAAGGGGATCGTGCACAGGAGGATTCAGGGAAAAATCCAAAAGTCCTTCAGAACTCAGGAAAGTACTTGCCATCCAAGCGACCATGGTTATCTCTGAAAGGGGATCATGCACGTGAGGATTCAGGGAAGCCCAGAGCTCGAGTTGTTTCTCATGTAGATCCTTCGGGAATCTCTGATGAACAATTCTTACCTAAACAGAAACACCCAAGACAAAAGATATCGTCTTCCCCTCGCTTATCTGTAGCAGTTCCATCAGCTAGAGAATAAACAGAGGAAGATAATATTCAAGCCATCTTACCCAACCTACCCAGTACCCCAGGCAAATCTATTGAGATTACCAAGCCGAGTCCAGAGACGAGATGAAATGTACCTGGAGTTGTTTGGCCCTGAGTAGGAACTTCGTGACCGTGTTGACCTACAGTGCCCCAAATCTTCAGCCAGTGTTCTTCCCTGTGACTCCAGAGCCTCCTTTAAGTAAACTTCTTTTCGTAGTGGTAATGCGATTTAGTGAGGGGTTAGCATCCCAGGTGTACTGAGTGTCTTATAACATTAACGTAAGTAGAGAAGCCTATTCTTCTCTCCTTTGATTTATCTTGTGATCCCGTTTTAGGGAAACATTACACTACTTTATCCGGATATCGATATATATACTTTCTCAAGTTTTCGGATTCCCGTGGCTCGTCATGTCTTCAACAATGTTACCAAACCAATATTTGCCTATATATTTTCTGAAACTAAATTGATCTAATTTGAAACCATTTGTTCGAGTTCTTTCGCTATCACTGAGCTTCAATACATTTTTCATGTCCCCTCTATTAATCCCACTAACCCAATTGAACACTTCTATCATATCCCCTCTAACTCTGCATCTTTCTAACGAATGTAAGCCTAATTTGTTCAACCTATCTTCATATATTTGATTTCTAATATTATGAATATTTGTTGTCATTCTTCGCTGTACTCTCTTCAACGAATCTATGTCAATTCTGTAATACGGACACCAAAATTGGACAGCATAATCCATATGAGGTCTCACTAATGACAAGTAAAGTTTTAAGATAACATCGGCAGTTCTATTACTCACACTCCTTGAGATGACCCAGAGAATCCTGTTTGCCTTGTTACGAACGCTTATACACTGTTTTCTAGGCTTCAAATCGTTGCTAACAAACCCAAACAAATCTTTCTCGCAGTCTGAGTTTTCTAATTCTGTATTAGCTATTTTACATTTTGCATTAGTATTCGCCTTCCCTATTTTTAATACCTTGCATTTGTCAATGTTAAAATTAATCTGCCAATTTACTGACCATTCGTGTAAGGTATCTAGATCACTTTGGAGGCACTCTATGTCGCTATCTGAATCTATTGTTCTCTCCATTTTGGTATCGTCTGCGAATTTACTTATCCTACTAGTTATACCTAAATCAAGGTCATTTATGTATATAACAAACAACAGAGGACCCAATACAGATCCTTGGGGGACACCACTTTTGACTGCTCCCCATTCTGACTTAGTACCATTTATGCTGACTCTCTGCTTCCTACCAATTAGCCATGACCTAATCCATCCCAACAATGACCCACCTATTCCATGCACCTCAACTTTTCTCATCAATCTCTCACGAGGGACTCTGTCGATAGCTTTACTGAAATCTAAATATATTATATCATATGACTTGTCATTATCTACTGCTTCATATACCTCTGAAAAAACTAAACAAATTAGTAAGGCAAGAACGTCCCTGAGTGAATCCATGCTGAGAAGAATTGATTAAATTACATGTTTCTAAGTGGTTTCTAATTCCGTAGAAATAATTGACTCTAGTAGCTTTCCTATGATTGATGTGAGACTAATGGGACGATAATTGGATGATATTGATTTAATACCTTTTTTGAAGATCGAAACTAAATTTGCAAGCTACCAAGTTTCTGGAACTAAGTCTGGTTCTAATGACTTGTTAAATAGAAATGTTAATGGGTAACTTAACACATCTCTGCATTCTTTTAATACTCTAGCATATACTTCATCAGGACCAGGCAATTTCAGAGGTTTCAGTCTGTCAATTTCCTTAAGCGTATCATTTCTACTAGTAACCGTACTTAACCTATTTTCTATACTATCGCTATATACCTTAAGGACTTCTGGAAACTGTGCCAAATTTTCATTAGTGAAAACAGAAAGAAATTGACTATTTAATGTACTGCACATTTCTAAACAATTTTCTGTCATTTCTCCTATCGAAGTTTGTGTTGTATGATTTGACAGTCAGTAATAGATTACACTAGGTCGTTTATGTATATAATAAATAGAATCAGACCAAAGACAGATCTCTGTGGAACTCCGTACGAGGTTTCAAGGATCTTAGAGGTTACTTTTCCATTATGTACAGTTTGAGTTCTTTTAAATAAATAACTTCGAAACCAGATAAGGTTTACTTTTATTTTCCAAACTTGTTAATGATAGGTTAATGACTGACACTGTAAAATGCCTTCGACAAGTCACAGAGTGAGATCAGAGATACTTTTCTTTTATCCATATTTTCATAGAGCATGTTTGACAGTGTTAAAAGAGCGGTTTCTGAAGACAGTTTTGATCTAAAACCATGTTGAGTATTGCTAAGGAGTATATTCACACATTCTATAATAATTGAAGGTTGTTGTTGTTGTTGCTGTTTCCCAGGCTGTCTGGCCAAACAGCCCCAAGGTCCCGAGCAAGGCCAAAGCCATAAACGAGCGCCCCCACAAAACCCTCTATGCTTACCACTAATAAAGCCCGGGTGACCGAAGCCACTCCAAGGCGGGGAGCTGAGGAGTACAAAGGAGTACAAAGGAGTAAAAGGAAATAAAGCAACAACAGGTCTAGTGACCCTTCTAGGCTGCTTGTCCTCCAAAACACTGAGGATCAAGTGTCCAAACAGTGGTTTAGAGTGGGTAAGGGAACATTGGAAAGGGAACTACTGCCCTGCCACTAACGTGGCAGGACTAGGAAGTTAGTAGGGGACATATGGGTTAGTAACTGAGGGGAGGATAAAATAAAGTTATTCATTTTCAAACGCGGTCAGTCGCGGGTTTGATGCGAGATATTTGTCTAGCCGGAATTTAAATGAATCAACGGTGTTGCAGTCTATAACATCTCGGGGAAGCCCATTCCACAAGTTGACAACTCGATTGAAGAAGAAATTCTTAGATTCGTGTGAGTTAAAAGATTTACCAATAATTTTGCAACCGTTTCCCCGCGTGTAATTAGATTGGTCGATAGTGAAGTACTTACTACAGTTCATATTGTCAATGCCTTTGATGATTTTGAACACTTGAATTAAGTCACCTCTTAATCTGCGCTGGGTTAAAGGAAATCGATTTAATTCTCTAAGACGCTCTTCGTATGGTTTGTTCTTTAGGCTAGGTATCATTTTGGTAACTCTACGTTGAACTCGTTCTAGCTTGTTTATGTCTTTTTGGTAATAAGGGCACCAGCATTGAACGCAGTATTCCAGAAGAGGGCGGACTAAGGAATTGTAAAGGGTTAGGATTACGTCTTTGGATTTATGCTCAAATGATCTGCCTATAAAACCAATTATTTTGTTTGCCTTCTTAACAACTTCTGAACATTGTTGACTCGGTTTTAGGTTACTCGATATTGTTACTCCCAGATCGGTTTTAGTTTTAGCAGTAAACGTTTGTGGGGAACTTTGTCAAAGGCCTTTTGAAAATCAAGGTATATAATATCTACAGCTTTACTCTCATCGTAGAGGTTGAGGATATCGTGGAAGAAGTCTAAGAGGTTTGTTAAACAGGATTTTTTTTACGAAAGCCGTGTTGAGTATCTTTAAGTATGTTATTTTCCTCTAAGTGATTTAAGAGTCTGTCTCTTATGACCGTTTCTAGCATTTTACATACAACTGAGGTTAAGCTAATTGGACGATAGTTACTGGGTAGGGATTTGCTGCCTTTTTTAATATCGGTGTTACGTTGGCTATCTTCCACTGATCAGGCATAGTTCCAGACTGCAAGGATTTATTGAATAGTAATGTCAGTGGTTTGAAGAGCTCATCCTTAGCTTCCTTTAGAACTCTAGGCGAGATTGTATCAGGTCCAGGCGTTTTATTTACCTTGAGTTTATCTAAACAATTCAATACTTCTCTCTCTGTAACGGTGATATTGCTTAGAACATCTGAATTATCAATCTGAATCGGCGATGGTGTAGGGATATCACTGAGGTCTTTTGTTGTAAAAACTGATGCAAAGAAGGTATTGAGGGCATTACTCATTTGTACTTCGTCTTTGGTGTATTCTCCATTTTCATTGACTAACGGTCCAACAGTTGAAGTAACTACTTTTTTCTTTCTGATATAACTATAGAATTCTTTCGGGTTTGTTTTACTTTGATTCGCAATATGTAACTCTAGGGTCTTTTTACTTTGCTTAATTAACTTTTTGGCTTTGCGTCGTAGCTCTACAAATTTCACCCGTTCTTCGTCATTTTGTGAGGATTTTAATCTATCATTAGCAAATTTTTTAGCAAGCAGGCAGTTTGAAATATCTTTATTCCACCATTTGGGCTTATTATTATGGCCTGGACGCCGTATTTTCGATGGTATGCAGTCTTGCACTGCTTTTAGGTAAGTGGTTTCGAATAACTTCCAAGATGTATTTATGTCGTTATTGTTAATTAAAAAGCTCCAGTCAGTTTCTTTAAACATAGCTCTAAGTTTATGAAAGTTTGCTTTCTTGAAATTAGGGACTTTTTCGATGCTACTATTTGGTTCGTTACTAGTAAAGTTTAAAGTGAAAGTTATCGTACGATGGTCGCTGTTACTGAATTCATCACCAACATTCAAATTCTCTATTAATTCTTCTTTTGTTGCAAGTACAATGTCAAGAACGTTATTACCACGGGTCGGTGTTCGAACAAATTGATAAAGCGAACTCTCTTGCAAGTTCGTATACAAGTCATGTCCGGAGTGTGAAGTAAGAGTATCGCCCCACTTGGTCACAGGTAATTTAAAATAACCAAAAAATACGGTATCTTGTGAGTTACTTACATCTGCAATTTGTTCATAAATTTCTCGGTCAGTTTGCACTGATTGAGCTGGAGGTCTGTATATTAATGCAAGTATTATTTTTGGACCTTTATTATTCTTTATTAGCACAAAAGATGTGTCGACGTTCACAATTTGAGGTTTTGACAAGAGGGTCGGGTTAAGACTTTCTTTGATATAAAATAAAACGCCACCTCCATTTTTATTTATTCGGCTTTTCTCAAACATTACATAACCGGGAAGTGAATACTCTGCTAAAAAGTCTCTATCTACTGTATTGAGCCAAGATTCTGTTATACCATCACATCATAATTTTCAGTAAACACTAGTTCCTCTAAATCTGAAAATTTATTGCGTATGCTACGAGCGTTTGCATAGAAACCTTTAAAGTTGCGGTTTTAGAACTCGCAGAACGTTCTTTAATCAAATTTTTGGTTCTGATCGGATCTACATTTACATTCATGGCTGACATCGGTCCTCGGTCGTTATCCCTGGCGGTTTTGAATTTGGGTCGTGTTGGTGGAGCTTTATCCAAATTCGCGGTTCTTGACAGATTAGCATTTAATTCCTTCGCAGGTTGCCGTCCTCGCTGGAGGGTGCGGAAACGCCCGGGAAAACAAAGCCCCATCCAAAGCCCTGTGCCTCTCAGCAATTATGAAGGGAAAGTAGAGGGGCAAAGGAAAAATGTGACGCTTTGGCTCCCAATCTGTCAACCTCTAGGTTGGCAGTAGGGAGGTCAATCCACGGAAGAGACGCCATCAATTGAGATCTAGAAAATATATAAGAAATAGGAACAGTCTGAGTAAGCTATGGGTGTGGTAGAGATCGCTCATCTCTCACTCTGATAGACCAGCCCATCACCACATGAATAGAACCCAATCCTCTCAGCATCAGCTATGAAAGGCCCTAGAAAGCCGTCTTTGGCAGGGAGATAGCTCCCCTATTTCAACTTCTTTCGAGGCTGTACAGTGACCCATATATCCTCTATTCCTTCTGGTCTAGCAATGGTTACATCAATAGGAGTGGTAGTTGAGTTGTCTCCTAACATAATACATACATCGCCAACTTTGCCCTTGTCAAATCTAAACACCTTATAGTTGGGAATATAGGTTTGAGTCCCGAAGGGAAGAAGGAAAACCTAATATTTAGTAATGGCCCCGGAATCATTGACGATGCGCCTTACGTAGGTAATGGCCAATCTTTGAACTCTAGCTTGCTGTTCAAACTACCCGCCCGGGGAGAACTCAAAATACGATTGCCATACATCGTGAGCGAAACGCTCTTAAAACCACTCACGGACTCATCCTTATGATGTGGGTACCACTACTAGAAAAACTAGTAAAATAAATAAAGGATAAAAATTAAAATTAAACTTGACCTAGCATTGCGCTTCCCGTGCATCTGTTTTTTGGGGGTACGGCACGCCATCTTGTTTAACACCTTACGAGCGGGCTAGGCGGTAATTTATATGTACCGCCCAGCGGGGTGTTTTTACCCTAAATAGGGTTGTTTACGTGATCATTTTCATGCCTAAATAAGACCCAGAGCGAAAAAAAAGGATCTATCCCTGAAAGGGCATAAACAGAGCTTTCCAATGACACCCCAACCATCCTTGTACGACCACTGGTTTTCTTGCAACGATCGCGCAATACGAGTGCAAACACCATGTAATTAGGTACTTTCCCTACATAATTCCCTGTGTAGCGAGTGTGAGGGGGAATGGAAGGGTGGTTTTCACTTCAGTTGGCCCACCGCGGTGGTGCGCGATGGTCATAGCCTTACTACGCTCCTCACACCGCTCAGCTCTCTCTCTCTGCAACATTACATGCTGAAAATGGCATACGACATAAGTTGTGAACCGCCACTTAGTCCAAATTTCTTTCACACGACATAAGTTGCGCGCCGCCAATAAAGGGTTAAAGCGTAGGTTCATTCTTAATCTGACATATCGGGACTCTCAAAAATGTAGCAGATGAATGGGAAGGGGACCGAAGGGAGGGCCAAAATAGTCAAAGATTCCGGGGCCTCTACTAAATATTAGGTTTTCCTTCTTCCCTTCGGGACTCAAACCTATAATTTATTAGTGGCCCCTTCATCATTGACGATGCGCCTGAATTCTCAAGACTGGAGGGGGACATTCATCATAAACATCGACTTCCACTAATAAAGGACCAGGTAAGGTCCAAATAAACACGTACTAATCAGGTCAGTTTAATATCAAAGAAAATATAATAGAGGGTTACAGGTGGCGTTTCTTAAAGGAAGCCTGTGGTGTTAGCACCTTTACGTTTGATAGAACAGTTGGTGTAACAAGAATAAACTATTCATTTAGCTTATACATCCCAAGATAAATGAAACATTCATTATCATCCAAATGTGTTAATATGTAGGCCTACATATTCATGGCCTTAGGTACTGTATTCCCAAAATATTTGTACTCTTACTCTAATCCTAATCCTTAAGATTATTGAGTATATTGGAAACCCTATTGCATCCATAGTGTTAACCTCAAAAATAAAAAAAATCCTGAGTAGACTTAATTTAGTCTAAGGAACGGATTATCACATGACCTTAATACTCGTTACATTATGTCTCACTTCAGAGGCAGGTAGAGTCCCTAGCTAGGATACTCCCCCCACCCCCCCACCCTTTTTCATCACAAAATTAGCTTAAAACTAGACTTTCTGCCTTAATGCTACACATGTACGAGAATTTTTCATAACATTGACGGACAGGTAACGTGTGAGAAAGGTATGATTTGATGACCACAATTGGGTCTGTTGAATATCTTCTAGGGAGTAATTATGGAGGAATCTAAGTGATACCGCCCATTTACGGAGATCGTGTGATCTTGCCAACACGCCAGGATTACTCTCACGAATGACTTCCACTAATAACACAGCTAGCCGGCGTTTTTGTAATCGAATACCTGTCCGTAAAACCCAGAGGGCTCCCGCCTGTGAGGGACGGGAAGCCCGCATAAATAACCTAAGTGACTGCACCGGACACAGTAAATGGTGCCTGTCACCCTGTTTCAGAGCCGGAATTTCGAACTCTGTAAATACATGATTAATGTTCATTCTTAGCAATGAAGTTAGGAGCAGGAGCAATATGTACAGTTGTACACCCATGTTCCGCCTTGAAAATCTTAGACAGTTTGGCTCCGAACTCATCGCCGCCAACTCAGACACCCTGTCACCCGTAGCCAGTGCCATTTGATTTTTTTTTTTTTAGTATTAGGTCAAAGGGAGGATCCTTGCAATATTTACGGGACTGAAGCATCTCAAGGGCCATATCAAGAGACCAGGTGGGTGTGAGTTGACGAGGAGGAGGGCGAAGCTTGAAGCAAGACCTCATGAAACCCTTTTCCTCTGCCTCCGGTACAGAAAGACCAGTTAAATCTAAAAATGGTGTCCTAATTGCTGTGAGGTGATTCCTTAATGTGACAACTGCCAACTTTTGAACATCGAATAGGTAATTTAAATAATTAAACACCAGCGCCACTGAGGCTTGTTGTTGACCAGTTTCTACAATCCAGGTAGTAAATGACTTCCAGTGTGATTGGTACTGTCGTCGGGTTGATGGAGCATACTGATTAATCAACTTGTGAGTCACGGTTTCCCCAAACTGGCCTAGCCACTTGGCCTTCTGAATATCCACAAGGCAAAAGTCAGCGAGGTCTTGAGGTTTCCAATTGCCTCTAAGTGGAAGTACGAGATCGGGAGCGACACCGGGTTCTCGCACCACATCTTCAATTGGTTGTACCACACTTGAGCCGGCCACAAGGGCGCGATCATCGAGACCATGCCCCGATAATCCCGTAGTTTGTGAACTACTTTGCACATTAAGGATGCGTCTGGAGGTGGAAACAGATAAATGGAGCTCCATTTGTTCCACTCTACCAGAAATGCGTCCGGACCCCCCGCCGGAGTTAGACTCCGGCGTGTGGGGTACTGAGGCAGCTCCGCAATCAACTTTTGAAAGATGTTTTGTCTGAGAGCCCATTCTACTTGAGTGCTCTGTATCCGAGACAGAGCATCCGCCCATACATTCGCCACGCCGGGCAGATACGTTGCGTGAAGATAAATCCCGAGCCTCGCGGCTAGTCAAAATATCTTTTCCGACAACCCTTGTAACACTTGTGATCTCACTGACCCTTGCTTTTGAATGCATGTCACTGCAGTCAAATTGTCCATTCTGAAGGCTAGGGACTTTCCCGCCTGGCTAATGCCGTGCTCCTGTAAAAAGAATAGTGGGACTAGCAACTCCTTGGCATTGATATGAAGATGATTTGATGTTGACCATCGACCCTGACCCTGATGGCCTAAGTTTGATTGGTAACCCGATACCAGGGTTCCTGACGCGTCTGTATCTACCCAAACCATCGGAGGTGGAGCTGTCCATGTCAAGGAGGAGTGAATTACTTCTGGCTTCGCCCAAGCCGCCAGGAGGTTGTGGATTAAAGTTGGAATTGTCCTCAGTGTTTCCGCCGGTGAAATTGGAAAACACCTGTTAACTTCCAAGATAATTCTTTTGACCTTCAGACGACCTAATGGTACCGTCAGATGTATCCAATTGAGTGAGCCTACCAGAGATTCCCAGATCTTCCTCGCTGTCGTCCGAGAATGCAGAAATCGGAAGAGTTTCCTGCGAAATCTCTGACGGTTGTCCACACTCTGACTCAGAGTTAGTAACTCGGTATCCCAGATAAGGCCCACCCACTGGATTTGCTTGGTGGGAATGAGATATGACTTTCCTAAGTTTACCCTGAACCCTATAAGGTCTCTACATGGTCTAATGCTAGTTGAACATGATGAAGGCACATTATCTTGGATTGGGCTACCAGTAGCCAATCGTCTAGGTACCATAAAATCATGATTCCCTGTTTGAGCAATGGTAGCAACACCTGTCGAACTAATTTTGTGAAAAACTTTGGGTGCTAGATTTAATCCAAAGGGCATTCTTTGAAAGACAATCGTTTAATCCCCGTTGCGTAAGGCTAGAAACCTCTGAAAACTTTTGTTGATTGGGACATGCCAATAGGCGTCTTTCAGATCTATTGAGCACATCCAGCCCTGCGGCGGGAGTGACAACCTGATCTGATTCACTGTCAGCCTCCTGAATGACTGATTGTGAATGTAGGTGTTGAGATATGAGAGGTCGATCACCGGCCTCATCTGAACACTGTCCCTCTTTGGCACCAAAAATAACCGGGATATGAACACTGGCATTGACGTAGGACTGGGGATTATGATCTGCTTTTGTGCCATCTCTTTGATAATGGATCCCACCTCCAATGAAACATGATTGAATTCTGTGGGGAAACGTAAACGGGGTCGCCGGGACCACCGCCATGAGAGACCTTTGCGGACCACTGTCCTTGCCCATGTTCGCTGGGGCCATGCCCGGAAATAATTTCGGAAGTTGCCAGTCACATGACTGGTCTTGTCCGGCAGTACTACTCTCGGATCCGTATCGCCTTGCCTTGGCACTGGGAGTGAGAGAGCCCTGTGGTGTGTCTCAGTTTTTGGGGGATGAATGTGACTCTGACTTTGGCATGGGGAGATGAGAGGTCTTGCTACCATCGCTACTGGGTTTACCCCTATGTTGGCCCCGAAACCACCTCCCTCTACCCCTGAAGTTACCGCGCCCTTTAGGTGCCCCGGTATGAGCAGGGGTTGTGAAATTCTTGGCTGACTGATTGAACTGTGACTGACCACGAAAGGAACTCTTAGTTCTGAAATTTTGCTTAGCTGCCTGCTCACCCTTGAATTTAGTAGTGGTGGCAGGTTGTTGGTCTAGGAGAAAAGTAACCGGTCTCCGTGCTTCGTTAGAGACTAAGGTAGCTGTAAAAATATTGGATAAGAGCAACCTTCTACCGATCTCAGCCGGAAGTCTCCTCACCAAATACACTCTTATATCTTGGCGCACCCGTACAGCCTCAAAGATAGCTGTCCTTACGTCGCCGAGAGACTGAATCGAGTTTTGGAGGAGGAGGCGTCTGGTCAGAGAAAGAGCCCTCTGAGTTCCGGCGTCCCTAACCGACTCAGTTGTCCGAGCCAGAGAGGCTCCAAGTTGGTGGCTGAGAAGGTATTGAGACACCAGCCTCCAGGCTTTCTGTCTCATTTTATAATCTTTGTCGATCTGAGCCTGTGTAGAGGGACAAAATGGTTCAGGTAACTGGCACAAAGATAATTTTAGGACCCCAGTAAAATAAAAAATATGTTGGGGAATCCCGTCCGCCTTGCCTAGTGGCATAGAAAACCAATGATTGCCTTCTGATGGAAATTGATGACTACTTTTGTTGGTAATGGTGCTGGCAAACAGCTGGGCCTCATGTCCCCAAGCAACCCACTGCCCATACTCCCCTCCTAGCTAAGGACTCTACCTGCCTCTGAAGTGAGACAAAATGTAACGAGTATTAACCCTTGGGATCCGGGAGGACTCATATGAGGCAAAACGTATAATGGTTAGGAGTCCGGGAGGCCTCACATGAGGCTAAATCAAAATCAAAGCATTCAAAGTGCGCGGGCTGATTTTTTTGGGTGCGTGGGCAACCGCAGCGCCACCAAGCACAAACTACCAGGCAGCATCAGTTGTTATCACGCACCCAAGATGGCTGGAGTTAACCCAAAAAAAATCGCTGTGTCCGAATCCACGCCCGCCGCCGCGACCCGTAAGCCTACGAAAGGCAAAGCTAAAACGACCAAGAAAACGTTGCTAAGTCCCGGTGGTGTTACCCGTGTGTTACAAGAGTTAAGTGATCATGACCTTAGTGAGATTGAGAGTGATTTTGAGGAAGAGCATGTGGTTAGTGAAGATGTTGATGAAGTGGAAGATGGCGAAGAATTCCAGGGCTTTCATAGCACTGATGATGACGATATTGATGATGATATTGATGACAATGTTGGATGCGATGAACATCAGCAAGGTGATGAAAGTGTGGGTGAAATGGGAAGTGTCTTACCCGCATCACGTGAACGTGATCCGGCGCGCACGCTTGTGACCCCAGCAAAAATAGCCAGTTACTTCTATAGGAGAGCTGTGCTGGATAGTGCAAGGAAGCAGGCACGGGAGGCGGCCGAAAGGGAAAGAGGTGAAGATGCTGATAGTGAGGATGAGAGTGAAGAGTCGAGCGTGGGTAGGCCTATTCCATTGTCTCCCGGGCCCTCGTCGCCCGCGGCTGGTGCCTCATTGACCCCGCATGACCCACAGCCCTCAACAAGTGGTGTAAGTGGTGCAAGTGGTGCGGAATTGGCCCCGCATGACCCACAGCCCTCAACAAGTGGTGTAAGTGGTGCAAGTGGTGCGGAATTGGCCCCGCATGACCCACAGCCCTCAACAAGTGGTGTAAGGGGTGCAAATGGTGCGGAATTGGCCCCGCATGACCCACAGCCATCAACAAGTGGTGCAAGTGGTGCAAGTGGTCAACGCATCTCCAGAAGGGCCTTGTTCATGGCCACAGGGGGGGCAGAAAGCAGCACCTCAGGCCCTAAGCTGTCCCTAAAACGCTCTCGTCGTCGCCTGAAAACTTCAGAGCCAACTAGCTCACCTTCACCACCCACTAGCCGCCCACACAAGCAGTCGCCACCTGATGTACCACCACCAAGTGACGACCTGGATCCCACCTATGACCCAGAAGATACCCACGAATATGGCCGCCCTTCAAGATTTATGGGCGACCACAGTGCAGATTCTGGGCAGGATAATTATGACCTGCCAGACGACCCTGTTGTGGACGAAGCTGAGTGGTTGGACGATCCAGCACCCCGCCGTGGCCCTGGACGTCCCCGTGCTCGGGGTGGTCGTGCCCTTGGACGTGGACGTGGACGTGGATGTGGCCATGCCAAGGGCCCTGCTGGTCAGCGTGGGCGTGGCCGTGGCCAGGCCGCCCCTGCTGCTGCCGACGCCCCTGCTGCTGCCGACGCCCCTGCTGCTGCCGACGCCCCTGCTGCTGCCGACGCCTCTGCTGCTGCCGACGCCCCTGCTGCTGCCGCCCCTGCTGCCCGTCCCCGTCCCCGTGCCAGGCATGCTGATGTCTGGACGTGGGAGGATGGGGCCACCTTTCAGCCACAAGATGCCACATTCGATGACGCTCAAAATGCCGCAGGGATTGATCCATCTTTCCCTGGTGGACCCAACTCATCACCTGCCCAGCTTTTCAAAGCCTTTTTCGACAATGAGGTCATGTCATTTGTTGTCGATGAGACCAATAAGCAGAAGGCCCTCAGTGACCACCTCAGCGGCAAGACCCATAGTTCCCACATGAAGGCCTGGAAGCCGGTCACCATTGTCCAAATGTATGTGTTCATAGCACTGACCACGCTCATGGCACATGTGAAGAAGCATTGGCTGTCAGACTACTGGATCACAGGCAACATAATTGCCACACCTGCTTTTGGAAAATGTCCCGGGAAATGTCCCGGGACCGCTACTTCGCCATACTTGGTAGCCTGCACTTCGTTACCAACACCAATGTACACCAAACAGACCGCCTGTGGAAGATAAGGGGATTCTACGACATGATGAAGGACAAGTTTTCCACATTCTTGAAGCCTTTTCAAAAGGTCGTGATCGACGAGTCTCTTGTGCTGTTCAGGGGGAACCTTCACTTCCGGCAGTACATAACCTCCAAGAGACATCGATTCGGCATCAAGCTCTTTGTCCTCTGTGACTGTAAGACGAGTTATGTGCTGGACTTCATTGTCTACAGTGGGAAGGAGGGTGAGGTTCTTGCAGATCAAGAAATAGGGTTCGGTGGAGCAGTGGTGAAGGCGATGATGGATCGCTACTTCAACAAGAACTACATACTCTACACGGACAACTACTATACGTCCCCCATCCTCACCAAGTACCTGAACAGGCAGCAAACCCAGACTGTGGGCACAGTACTGGGGACGAGGAAGAACATGCCGGAATTCCCCAAAAAGACCAAGAAGAAGGACATCTTCCTCAAGCAACATGGTCCGATGCTGGCAATCCATTGGCACGACCAAAGGAAGGTCAACATGATCAGCACCATCCACAAGGGCAACCTGGTTGACTCTGGCAAAGTCAACCACAGGACCATGGAGCCCATCATGAAGCCAGACACATTTATGGACTACAACATAAACATGCGTCTGGTTGACAAGTCAGACATGCAGGTCGGCTTCATCGACTGCCTGCGGACCTCCTGCAGGTGGTATAAGAAGTTCTTCCTGCACATGATGGATGTGTCTGTGCTCAACTCGTACAAGCTGATGAACCCCACAATGCCCAGGAAGTACACCAACCTTCGGAGATTCCAGAAACAGCTCATTCTGGATCTCATTGGGGAATATGCCGTGCCTGAGGATGCCCCACGAGCTCATCATATGCCAGGAGCTGGCACCATGGACCGCACATACGCTTCCGAACACCACAGGAAGCACAGGATCGTCGCCCTTCCAGTAGCTGCTGGTCGCAAGACCCAGAAACGGTGCCTTGTCTGCACCCACACCACCCGAAGACCCCAGACAACCACCAAAACATCGTATCAATGCCAGGAATGTCAGGTAGCACTGTGCATCACGCCTTGCCACGATGATTTCCACATCCTGGTAAACTTCTAAGTGGCACTGACCCTGAGAACACTAGTGAAAGTGACACTAAAAACAATATAACAATATGTGGAAGTGAAAGAGACACAACAACTATATATTAGAGTAACTATTCAATAAGTATTTATAAGTGAAACCTGTAAAAAGTGAAAGTGACACTAAAAATAATATAGCAATATGTCTAAGTGAAAGAAACAACCAAATGTAATAATTACAAGTGTCAAATACGATACCGTACGGTACTGTATGCTTGCGTAGCCTAGCCTAGCCTAGCCTCTAAACCTAGTAAGTGAAAGTGACACAAAATGTATAATAAGTAATAATAACTCAATAATAACAGTGAGAGTGACAATAATTCATAACAAGAAGAGTAATAAAAGTGAAAGTGACTCAATACTATTTCAATAACAGTGAAAGTGACACAATAATATTACAATAACAGTGAAAGCGCCGAAAATATGTTATATAAAGTTTCATAAACTCAAATAATGGTTGAACAAGTAATAAATGACACAATAATATCACATTATTTCCATAAATACATAATATCGTGTACCGGTACAAAAGCCACGGGAGCGACGAGTGACTTAGTGCGTGCTAGCCAGGGCCGCGGCGAAGCGTTCGGACACAGGCGAAAATATGCGGGAAATTACCTCCATTCCCATCATCATATCTCGGCAACCACTTGTCGTAGCAATGTCAACTCAACGCCATTCTACAGACGAAGGTTGGTTCTACACTATGCAATTTAGTTGACTGCTCTAGGTGGTCTCAATCAGTAGATATCGAACTGTGAACTTAGCCATTTTTCAGGAATACCCCCGGACACGACGATCGCCTCATATGAGAGCCCCCGGATCCGGAGGGTTAAGGTCATGTGATAATCCGTTCCTTAGACTAAAGTAAGTCTACTCAGGAATGTTTTAATTTTTGAGGTTAACACTATGGATGCAATAGGGTTTCCAATATACTCAATAATCTTAAGGACTAGGATTAGAGTAAGAGTACAAATATTTTGGGAATACAGTACCTAAGGCCATGAATATGTAGGCCTACATATTAAAAAATTTGGATGATAATGAATGTTTCATTTATCTTGGGATGTATAAGCTAAATGAATAGTTTATTCTTGTTACACCAACTGTTCTATCAAACGTAAAGGTGATAACACCACAGGCTTCCTTTAAGAAACGCCACCTGTAACCCTCTATTATATTTTCTTTGATATTAAACTGACCTGATTAGTACGTGTTTATTTGGACCTTACCTGGTTTATTAGTGGTATTCGATGTTTATGATGAATGTCCCCCTCCAGTCTTGAGAATTCAGGCGCATCGTCAATGATGAAGGGGCCACTAATAAATTATAGGTTTGAGTCCCGAAGGGAAGAAGGAAAACCTAATATTTAGTAGTGGCCCCGGAATCTTTGACGATTTTGGCCCTCCCTTCCGTCTCCTTCCCATTCATCTGCTACAGTTTTGAGAGTCTCGATATGTCAGATTAAGAATGAACCTACGCTTTAAACAAGATGGCGTGCCGTACCCCAAAAAAGCAGACGCACGGGAAGCGCAATGCTAGGTCAAGTTTAATTTTAATTTGTATTCTTTATTTATTATACTTGTTTTCTAGTAGTGGTACCCACATCATAAGGACAAGTCCGTGAGTGGTTTTAAGAGCGTTTCGCTCACGATGTATGGCAAGCCAACTAGATGGGAGCACTTGGCGATGAGTTCGTCAATAGCACCAACCTGCAATCCAGCGTCGACCCCGCTACCTGTAGAACACATGATGATAAAGTTGCAGAGCAGTATGGCTCCGTGCCGGATCCCTCAGCTAAGTGAGAAAATCCAACGGCACTAGCCCACGAAGCATACTTGTTGCACACCCTGAAGGGACAGAGCAACAGGCTCCAGTTCACCCTAAAAGAAGCCTCATGACTAATCAGTGAACTAATAGTGGGCTAGGATAATAAAATAAAACACGAGGGGCAACTTGCCTTATCACAACAAGAACACCACCTAATACGAATGCTTAGACCCAGAAAAACATTCTCCAGGGCCCGTATTTAACTCTTCAGCCTACACCAGTCGATAATCTAACCTAACTTCAGCACTGTCATGGACAAATGAGCAAAGACTCACTAGTGTCAAAGAAGGTGACGAACGAGGTTTAGGCAGGAGTGTCGGGGACATACGTCTATACTATGCGGGCCCGAGGAGAATAAGAATGAACCTACGCTTTAAACAAGATGGCGTGCCGTACCCCAAAGAAGCAGACGCACGAGAAGCGCAATGCTAGGTCAAGTTTAATTTTTATTTTTATTCATTATTTATTTTACTAGTTTTTCTAGAAGTGGTACCCACATCATAAGACGAGTCTGTGAGTGGTTTTAAGAGCGTTTCGCTCACGATGTATGGCAATCGTATTTTGAGTTCTCCCCGGGCGGGTGGTTTGAACAGCAAGCTAGAGTTCAAAGATTGGCCATTACCTACGTAAGGCGCATCGTCAATGATGAAGGGGCCACAAATAAATTGGCAATATGTTCATGTGGAATGTCAGATGTTAACCATGTTTCGCTTACACACAAAATATCAGAATTCGCTTGTTAGATAAAAGACATATCTCGTCCTTATTAGCTAATAGACTCTGTGCGTAAATATGATATATTTTTAAGAGTATATCTTTTGGTGTAGACAATCCTACCGGCATTTACTTCTTTGCCAAGCACCTATGGGTTATAAATAGGACAAAACCTTTGTTTATGTCCTAGATGGTGACACAAAATACATTTCAGCATATATGGTCATGCCTACAATTAACTTGGTGATGGTTATATTCACCACAATTATAACAACCTTGCTTCGGATACTTATGATTAGAGGTGAACGAGCTAGAATTAGTGTGACCACCATGGATGTTAGTAGTAAAAGGTCCCCTGTCACTCTGATTAGGCCAGGGTCGTCTTGGAACATGTCTCCGAGGCTGCTGCCAGGGCTGAGACCGAGGCTGAGGGTGGGACTGGTGTTGGGGCAGGTGCCGGGGCAGAGATTGGGGCCCGTTTATGTGCTGGGACTGGGGCTGTTGCCGGGACTGATGATGGGGCTCGGTTCGCAGCTGAAAGAGACCCATGCCTGTCCTCTCCCCCCTAGGCAGATGTCCATCACGATACTCGCTGTGAAGAAGCTTGGACTATGCGTCTATCTTCCATTACAGTTTGCCGTAAGCCATAGTTGGTTCTGGTGTTTATATTGGTGAGGTTATTTGTATGTCTCTTTATTGTGTTTCAGTTTTCACAGAGTTTGAATCCAGTGCATTATGTTTCAATACAATCCAGCAGTCGGGTTGCTCCTAGTCTATTTAGTTTTGAAGAAAGATTATTTTTGGCATCAAAGGTAAGCTTGTCTAGTTCTCCAGTGCTTAGTTTAAAATGAGCTACAGTTTTTATAATAGTTACACCATTTGATTCTCCCAATTTGTTTAGGTGTATTTTGTATTCTTCTATATTAGCTTCGAACACCTGGGGTATCAGCGTTGGCACAATCTCACACACATATATTTTCATATTCACTTTTTTTTTTCTTTAAGTTTGCCAATCAGAGCTGCAAGATGGTTTAGTGTTTTCTAAGGGTGTCTTCTCCAAGATGTCATACATGCCACAATACATGATACATTCACTTGGAGCTGTACTAAGTTTCTCAGTTACCCAGCTTCTGAGCAAGTTTAGATTAGACCCCAATGGAAATACGCCTAACGGTCCTACTGGGCTATCTTTAGTTGGAATTATGCAAATCTGGTACACGTCATATTTGAAACAAATGATGTACCGTCTTATTTTGGATATTAGTTATTCTTTGAATTATAAAGGCGTATTAAATATGGTTATCACTAGTACATACATAATATTAATCTGTTTCCATAGATTAACTTAGTTGAAAATGTTTATGAACTTTTCACTAATTAAGAGGTAGTAGGAACTCTGATTATTTGTTATCACTTTTGAACTCTAACTTCTTTTGTACCTCGCCACTGATACTGATTTTGGTAGTTTCTATATTCTTTATTTTCTTTGAAGATATATACACTAGTTGATAATGTATTCTGATGCTCCGTGGGCCGTCCAGGTTGGCCGGTCGTGTGAAGGTAAGTTATAGTTGGGTTAATGGGTGTGGGGTCTTTAATATGGCTCCGTAGCTTGTAATGAAACAGTTGGGCACCATATCGGACTAACGCGAGTATTTAAGCCTATAGCTTTAACAAATATACTTGACTATCCTGACCTTTATATTAACCAGTAATGAAGTTCTGTTAAGTTACTCTTGTAGTAGGGTTTTAAATATTGTGTCTCAGTGATGACGGAATAACACAATATCGGACGAACGCAAGAAGAGTTTAGGTATTGCTCTACTTGACTGTCACTAACCGTTGTAAGAGGGTCAAAGAACTCAGGGGGGTGTTAACCTTTTAGTCGCAAATTCTGGTGGGGTGACACAGACAAAATGCGCCTAGGATTTATATATGCGGAGTCCCCGTAAGGGTGTCTCGCTAAACCCTAATAACACAAAAGATCGTTTTAGAACTTAGATCTTCTGTGAGTAATGGTCGTGTAATTTCCAATAGTGAAATGTTGAAAGGTAAGGGTGCCTGTGTCTTTCAACTATTAACTTTAAAGAAATATAACCTAACGAAAGTAATTAGATTAATTCCTAGGGTGCCAGAAATAATAAAGTTTTTTTTTTTTTTTTTTTTTAAGAGACAATGAACGGAGGAAGGAAAAACACAGATAAAACAAAAAGGTCCATGTGCCTAAAGGCATCCTCCATTCATAAAATGTTTGTAACAACTGGATTTAAACATTTGTAGATTGTAAGTTTGTGGAAAGCAATTCGAGGGAAGTGAATTCCAAAGAGTAGTAGCTCTGGGGATAAATGAATTCTGATAAGCAGAAGTCCTGCATTGTGGAGGAGAAAGTGTAAATTCATGGGTGCTCTCAGCTGCCCTAGTTCTACGGGGAAAGATGTGGAGAGGCGGCACAATTGAAGCAAGTTCCTCGGAACAATTGCTGTGAAAATATCTGTAGAATAATGCAACGTTTCTTCGTATGGATAATGTAGGAAGGTCCTGTGTGATTGCAGGGTTATTGATTAATCTAATAGCTTTATTTTGAATTTTGTCCAACTGCCTCAATGCAACCACTCCACTTCCACCCCACAGAGGTGAACAGTAATCCATCTGAGAACGCACATGACTTTTATATATCACGGCCAACTGCTCGTCAGTGAAGAATTCTCGAACTCTGTACAGGAGTCCCAGTTTTTTAGAGGCATTCTTAGCAATTCCTCTAACATAATGTGTCCAGCTCAAGTTAGTAGTTAATGTTACACCGAGAATGTCAATACTAGGGGAAGTGGGAATATTTACATCATTAAAAAATATATGGGAGTCAGTGAGATTCTGTCGGTTAGAAAATTGAATGTACTTGGTTTTCTGTGCATTAAAGGAAACTAGATTCTTTTGTCCCCATCCATTAATTCTAGAAAGGTCCTGGTTCAGAGAAATTGCAGTGTTTATTTTTGAATTTATAAGATCGGGTTGGGTGAAAGAATTGGTAAATGTGAAGGAACTGTGGAGTGTTGAGTCATCTGCGTAGGAATGTATTGGATTATGAGTGGTAGATATGAGATCATTGATATGAATGAGGAACAGAATTGGGGCCAAAACTGATCCCTGGGGAACACCAGCATTTATTGAGTGAAATTGAGAATAAAGGCCATCTACCATTACACGTATTTTTCTGTTATGAAGATAAGAAGAAATTAGTGGAACTAATGATGCAAGGCCGTAGTGTGACATCTTCGACAATAAGGATTGATGCCAGACTCTATCAAATGCCTTTGATATATCCAGTGCTATTGTATGTGTTTCACCATGTTACTTATATATAGGTCACAATTGCTGTAATAAAAATATTAAAATATAAGTGGAGGGGTGCCTACACACTTAAGGCTTTAATAATGAAGATACAGCCTACTAGAGGTCTCTTTGTTAAATGATTGGTTTGCCACAATTAACAAAGATCCTATAATAGGATTTCTTATTCACAGACAGTATAAGGACTTCGGGGTGCCGTACATCCAGACTGTTAGGAAGGGTAAAAATAATATTTCTCAAAGCGGAGTGCCGACAATTGAGAAAGCTACAAGTTACTTGATCTCCTTCAAACTTCCTTGGCTTAATGTGCACCATTACTGGAGGGTACCCATTCTCTGTGGAAGGATTGTAAGGGCGTGTGTCTGCACTGTCTAGTAATAATAATAATAATAATAATCGTCTGGTTACTTATATAGCGCCCGTTCTCCTCCTTCGAGGATTCACAAGCGCTTGGCTTTCTTTAGTCTACCAGAGACCATTACTCATCCCCCTTGCTCATGGGGAGATGGTAACCGCCGGCTATATCTCAGAAAAACTTTTCAATCTGAGCGGGGATTGAACGCGAGACCTGCAAGATGGGAATCAGGCACGCTATCAACTGAGCCAGCCGGACGGCTGGGACAAGAAGTCCTTCTTGTCCTATGTGAGGTGAATCTCAGTTAATTTATGATACTACTCTACTATACTTGAAGAATAATTCAAAATAATATGATGGTCAGATTTTTTTTTTTGTTTTTTTTTTTTTCTATGTGATTGATGGAGGTAAAAGGCATAACTGCCTATAGCGAGTGCCTCCCCCATAGTTGAAAGAGTGACAGGGCCAAAATCAAGGGACGTTCGAGCCAAAATGCCTGGACACACGGAGTTTGAAGCAATTTAAGTCATAGGAAGAGGGAAAGACTGATTCTGGGAGAGAGTTCCAGAGCTCAGCTGTTGAGTAGAAGAAAGTTTGAGAGTAACGTTTCACTCTTGGGTTGGAGAGTTGCACAGAGTAGGGGTGGGATTGAGTTGCAAGACGGGTACCACGTGCCCTACGTAAAGGAGGTGGTATGCACTGGGATAGCGCTGAGGAACACTGATTATTATAGTAGCGATAGAATAGCGAGAGAGATACAACATTGCGGCGGAGAGAGAGAGATTGCAGAGAGTTGGTGAGTGGATGGGAGTTAATGATACGAAAGGCCTTCCTTTCAACTTTGTCTAGGAGAGCGGTGTGAGAGGAACCTCCCCACACATGTGAACAATACTCAATACAAGGGCGCACTATGCCCCTGTACAGAGCAAGAAGCTGTGCAGGGGAAAAGAACCCCCTAAGGCGGTTGAGCACACCCAGCTTCTGGGAGGCTGCCTTAGCAAGACTGGTAATATGGTCCTTCCAAATGAGAGCAGAAGAAAAAGAGACACCAAGAATATTGAGAGAAGATAAAGGGCTGATTTTTGTATTGTTGAAGAATAAGGGATAGTCCGCTGGGAGATCCTGATGGGTAGATAGATGGAGAAATTGGGTTTTGGAAGCATTAAAGTTAACAAGGTTTTCTCTGCCCCAATTGGAAATAGTATTTAGATCAGAATTTAAGAGTTCTATGGCTTCATTATGTTTGTCGTTGAGGGATTGCTGGCTGGGGCGTTCTGAAAAACTAATGGAGTAGTGTAAGGTTGAGTCGTCTGCGTATGAATGGATGGGAATTAAGGTACAGTTAAGGAGATCATTTATAAAAATTAGAAAGAGAATTGGAGATAGGACAGAGCCCTGAGGAACACCGGAGTTTATAGGGTGAGGAAGTGAACAATGGCCGTCCACAACTGCGGCTATGGAACGGCCGGAAAGGAAATTAGAGACAAAGGCACAGATGGAGGGATAGAAACCGAAGGAGGGTAGTTTAGAAATTAAAGATTTATGCCAGACTCTATCGAAGGCTTTCGATATGTCTAGTGCAATAGAAAAAGTCTCACCGAAGTCCCGAAAGGAGGATGACCAAGAGTTAGTAAGATATGAAAGAAGATCACCAGTAGAGCGACCCTTAAGGAAGCCATACTGGCGATCTGAGAGCAGATTATGAGAAGAGAAATGCTTAAGAAATTTGGAAGCAAGAATAGTTTCAAAAACTTTAGAAAGACAAGAGATAAGAGCAATTGGACGATAGTTGGAGGGTTGAGAGCGGTCACCCTTCTTTGGGACAGGTTGAATGTGAGCAAACTTCCAGCATGAAGGGAAGACGTTAGAGGATAGACAGAGACGAAAGAATTTGCCTAGGCAGGGAGTCAGCACGGAAGCACAGTTTTTGAGAACAACAGGAGGAACACCGTCCGGACCGTACGCCTTATTAGTGTTAAGCCCAGAGAGGGTAGAAAGTACATCTTTAGAAGAGATTAGGATATTAGGCATAAGTAAGAGAGAGGAGGGCGGAGAGGGAGGAATAGCACCGGAATCATCCAAGGTGGAGTTTCTAGCAAAAGTTTGAGCGAAGAGTTTAGCTTTGTCAGAGGAAGAAGTGATGGTTGTGCCATCAGAGTGGGAAAGGGGAGGGAAAGACGAGGAAGAGAAATTGTTGGAGAGGTTTTTGGCTAGATGCCAGAAAGCTTGGGAAGAGCTAGAGTTGGATAGTTCAGTGCATTTATTATTGATGGAAGAGTGTTTGGCAAGTCGAAGAACAGATTTGGCTTGATTCCGGGCAGAAACATATGAAGAATGAGAGTCTTGAGTTTTAAGGCGTCGGTACCGTTTGAATGCTTCCTCCTTATTGCGGACAGCAGTAGAACAGGCGTGAGTAAACCAAGATTTTTTAGCATTAGTCTGAGAGAAAGAGAATGGAATGTATGCTTCCATGCCCGATAGGATTACCTCGGTAATGCGTTCAGCACTCTCCGAGGGTCCTCGGCCATGGAAGCAGAAATCATTCCATGGGAAATCAAAGAAGTACTGCCGAAGAGCCTCCCAGTCGGCAGCGTCAAAGTGCCACAAGCGCCGCCGGCTAGGAGGATCGGGTGGCTGTACTGGAGAGATAGGACAGGTAACAGAGATAAGTTTATGGTCAGAGGAGCCCAGAGGAGAGAAAAGATCGACAGTATAAGAAGAAGGGTTAGAAGTTAGAAACAAGTCAAGAATGTTGGGCCGATCTCCGATGCGATCCGGGATACGGGTGGGTTGCTGAACTAACTGCTCTAGGTCATTTAGGATAGAAAAGACGTAGGCTTGTTTACCAGGTGGATCAGTAGTGTGAGAGGAGAGCCAATGGCGGTGGTGAACGTTGAAATCTCCTAAGATGGAGATTTCTGAGAAAGGAGAAATGGATAGAATGTGTTCCACTGTAGAGTTTAGATAGTCAAAGAATTTCGGAAAGTTGGTAGAGTTAGGGGAAAGATAGACAGCACAGAAATATTTAGTAAGAGAATGACAGGAAAGTTTGAGCCATAAAGTTGAGAATTCAGAGGAGTCGAAATCGGGAACACGAGAGCAAGTGAGTTTGTTGTGCACATATGCACAACATCCGCCTTTGGCTTTGAAACTAGGATAGAGAAAGTAGGATACAGAGAAGGGGTTGCTGGATGTTGCTACAGACACCTGAGTTTCGGTGAGGAAGAGAAGATCAGGTTTGTAGGAGGAGAGATGGTGCTCAACAGAGTGAAAGTTAGAGGAAAGTCCGCGAATGTTGCAGAAATGAATAGAAAGAGTAACAGGCCGAGGTCCAGGTAATTGTGTGGGGACGTCAGGGGATGGTCGGTCGGGTGAGGAGGCATTTATGGTCCCCCCCCCTGGGGACTCCGAGGCTGGGCTACAATTCATCATTTTTTTTTTTTAATTTTGGTGTGGAGGAATGAAGTGTGGTGTGCATGTTTAGTGTAGTGAAGTGGATAGGAGGAGGAGGTGTTTGTGAGAGCTAGCTGGATTGCTCTCAGTGTAAATGAGGCACAAAGAAAATCAGTAAGAGAGGCCAAGCAAATGAAACAGGAGTTCCAGCGACTCTTTATCACATGCCTATAACCTCACCTGGGTCTAGCCCTGAACGATTGGTGCCTACAATCTCCCCACATAAAGTCAAGGTTTTGTTTGCCTTTCTAAGTTACTGTGAGGACTAAGGGGGAAGGGATATATTTGAGCTTTAGTACCAAGTTTCGAGGGTGTTTTTAGTTGACCTCTGAGCGTGAGAGTTCAAGAGAGGTAAGGGGGTATTGTACGCGAGGTTTCTCTGCGTCGTGGATTATTATTTGTTTCTACAAGAGTTTGTCACTGGTAATATTGGGCAGAGTTATAGGGGAATATTAGCTTATTTTTTTAGAGTTATTACTGATCATTATTTTAGTTGTTGTAAATAGAGAATATACGTTTTGTACGTAAGTAAATGCCGGCCGGGCCTGGGGTTATTTTGGCAACCCAGGGGTCATCGGAAGGGTGCGTGTATCACTAGCCTCGCTCGCCTCTGTTTTTATACTTTTCCCAGGCAAGGCCTGTGGGCTTGAATATCAATTCTAGAATAGCTGGTGAGGTTAGGTTTTCTTAGTAGAGTTAACATTGTTAATTTCATTAATCGAGTTTAGGAGTAAAGTTGGTTGGTGGAGAGAACATAATAATTGATAGTTTTTAGGCTCTGGGTACACAAAATAACTCGTTTTATAGGAGTTGTAGGACTCTCATACGTGGAGGCTGAATTGGCAATACTAAGGGTCAGTCATGTCACTCGTCTTGTAGCCTCGGGGTTGTGAAGTTGTAGATTTGCAGACAAGGGCCTACGGCGGTTAATATGGATAACATAGGTAGCTGGTCATGCTAGATTTATTTAATAAAGTTAATGCTGATAGCTTCTGAGCGGAAAAAAACATATAATAAGAAGATCTATAGAATTATATAGATCCTGGCTGGTGAACTTCTGTTGGTACCCTTGGTGGCCATTTTTGTTATCTGTGAGGCAAAAAGGGTTGCTGGCCTACTACTCTCAAAGCAGGAAGGAAGGACATGTGATTTGTTTATAAAAATAGAATAATGGTAATATTTGAGAAGACGTGTACATATGTGTTTATTATAAAATAGATAAAAGAGTTAATCTGTGTGTGGGACATGGTTCTTACACAATTAAATACAATATTATTAAAACATCATAATGGTTGGTATCATAACCTTCTTAATATTATTAATCTGGTAACTTACTAGAGCTGCTACTAGTAGGTCGACATCAAGTGTTTATATCAAGACACGAAGGAAGATAATGTGATTTGTGTGACGCTCACCGCTTCCCCCAGAATCGCATGGCTTACTCGCTAGGACTCACCAGGGCAGAGAATGTAGCTACAGTCTACCTATCATTGTGTACTTTCCTTCTCGAGAAAGCTTGTGTTGCAGACAGTACAGAACTGTTCTTTATTTTCGTCTGTCACAATCCTTTCTATTTTATTTAGTCAATTGAAAGTATTGTGTTAAGTAGTTGAATGATGGGAAGGCGAGCGGGAGAGAGAGAGAGAGAGAGAGACCGGGTGGTGTGACTTGGTGGTGAGTGTGGCGCGTGGCTGGCCCCCTTACATAGGCCTCGCGGGATTCGTTGCCTCCTGCCTAACACTGCCTACTAGGCGGCTGCTTACTGGGCGACTGTCGCGCGCCCTCGTGCCATTCCTGCGAACTGGGACTCCAGCGAGGCGGTCCCTGGGAATATCCTTGTCAGATCCTTCCCAGACAGCATATTCTAAGCATCTCCCATGAACTGTTCCACACTCTTGTCTTAGAATCTTTCTCTCCTACTGCCTCTATCATTTCCACTACTTCCTCACCTTTTATTAATATCAATCCCCCTCTGGTTCTCTGCATCCACACCTTGAATTGGTGGCCAGACTTTATTATATGCTGGATCTCACATTTCTTATGTACTAGGCTAAGGTTGAAGATAGTCATTGTCTTTTTGGGAGATCGTATTGCTCGGACTGTCTCCATAAATCACTAATGTTTCTACAGGGTTAAATAATGCTAGACTAGGGATCAGGTACCTTGCTGTTGGTGTTTTCACTGTGTGTAGGCTACTTTTGAGCTGCACGACACTACGGATTCTATGGGCTACCTGGGTGGATCTTTTGTCTGTGTACCTTGGAGTTTAGACTGTGTAGTGCGTGAGGGCTGCTTGCCTAATCCACCCAACACTGTTCTAACTCTATTTGCTTTTACTTTTGAGGGTCGCCAGGAGGATACTCGATACTTGTGATCGAGAATCCTCAAGAGAGCACCCCTTCATATTAACGTAATCAGGCCGCACAGACCCAAGGTCCACACTAGGCTAGGAGCTGCCTTGCTCCACCAGAATTCTGTACCTTTGCGCATCCCAGCTAGACTTTATTAACCCGGGTAGACATTAGCTGGATTAGATCATATACTCTTTTATGCATACCCATTATTTCTACACAAGCATTTTGAGGTCTAGGTTGCTGTAGAGAGACACAACCAGCATAGACCGGTTTTGTTAATAGGAGTACTACTTTTTCGTGGCGAGCATTATTACTGTTGCACCGCTTATAATATTCTTGTGTCCAATAACATTATAGGTCCAGCCTTTTTGTGTATTTAGCCTACACGTGCATTGTCCTGCCTCCTGCTATTTTGTGGTTCCATTTCCGATACGTTCTTCTTAGTAGCATCCGACATTATTCAGAAGATTCCTTGTTCGGTGCTTGAGGACTTTACAACACTTTCTTTCATAAAGGAGTGACAGATATTATTGATTAAAGTAACGTTAAGTAAACCTTCTTCTAGTTTGCATTAGATCACTCTTGTGATTTAATTAAGTTAACTATCTTTTCCTTGTGTACCATAACTAAGCAACCATATGTTATAGGTAATAGGCTGTTTCAGAGAACATCAGCCTATAGTAGAAGCACATAGATACTGAGAGTTAAGATACCCCACTATCGCAGATATAACTCTGGAGGGTATAATTATGTGTTCTTTGTTCGACGGGATTATTATATGTGGGGTTGGATCTAGCGTTTCCGTTGTTGCATTTATGCCAGTCTAGTCCAATGTATAAGAGCCACTGATTTATACGAGACCCGATCGTAACAAATGGCGACCTAGCTCAGGATTTGGTGAACTGACATATAATTGCAGGTTATTGTGCAGATTTTTCTCACAGTTTAGGCAGTGAACATTTGTTGATTTTGTGGAATATTTTTGAGGACATGCAAGAATTATTTTTTTAGCAAAGTAATATAGCACTTAAGCGGTCTCCGAGAATTTTTTATTGTGAATATTGTGGTATAAGAGTTTGGGGTACTTCTTTTTTGTGTATCAAAGTGAAAAATCTTCAGTGAGCATCATGTCTTATAGCGGATCAGTGCAGGATGAAGACAGTACGTGATGTAGAAGCTGAGGAGCAGCAGCATGGGCAGGTTGTTAACTTGGTGAACAGTGAGGAGGATGCAAGGAATTTTTTACAATGGCCTGTTACTTCCGACCGGTTGGTGGGTATGAATCGGTACGGTCTCCAGTGCTTAGCCGCAGCTATCGGTCATGTATGTACTAGTGGCATGACCAAGGATGACCTGATGACGTGTGTGCTGGGTGGGGTGACTGGCGTAGATAGATACTGAGAGTTAAGATACCCCTGCTATCGCAGATATAACTCTGGAGGGTATATGTGTTCTTTGTTCGACGGGATTATATATCAGGGGTTGGATCTAGCGTTTCCGTTGTTGCATTTATGCCAGTCTAGTCCAATGTATAAGAGCCACTGATTTATACGAGACCCGATCGTAACAAATGGCGACCTAGCTCAGGATTTGGTGAACTGACATATAATTGCAGGTTATTGTGCAGATTTTTCTCACAGTTTAGGCAGTGAACATTTGTTGGTTTTGTGGAATATTTTTTGAGGACATGCAAGAATTAATTTTTTAGCAAAGTAATATAGCACTTAAGCGGTCTCCGAGAATTTTTATTGTGAATATTGTGGTATAAGAGTTTGGGGTACTTCTTTTTTGTGTATCAAAGTGAAAAATCTTCAGTGAGCATCATGTCTTATAGCGGATCAGTGCAGGATGAGGACACAGTACGTGATGTAGAAGCTGAGGAGCAGCAGCATGGGCAGGTTGTTAACTTGGTGAACAGTGAGGAGGATGCAAGGAATTTTTTACAATGGCCTGTTACTTCCGACCGGTTGGTGGGTATGAATCGGTACGGTCTCCAGTGCTTAGCTGCAGCTATCGGTCATGTATGTACTAGTGGCATGACCAAGGATGACCTGATGACGTGTGTGCTGGGTGGGGTGACTGGCGTACGAGGTAGGGTGAGTGCTCAGAGCCCTTTGGCCGAGCCTCCCCTTCACTCGACTCCCAATCCTCCTATTGGAGTACCGACCCTGAGCACGCTTCCACAGGTGGGTAGTGACTGGCAGGGTGGTTTGCCCCTGGGGGGATCACCGGGTATTTCTAACATCATTGCATCTCCTCCTCCTCAAGGTTTGACCCCGGAGATGCTCTTTCAGCTCGAGATGGCAAAACATCAGAGTCAACAGCAGATAGAGCTAGCTAAGATAGAAGAGAGAAAAGAGCTGGCTAGGATGCAGCAACAGACGAGGAAAGCTGAGCTTAGGACTGAACTAGAATCTACAAGATACCGTGCCGACATGGATTTAGAGAAGTCTCGTGTTGAGATGACGGGACAGCGACTCGGTACTGGAAACCGTGCGCATGATCAGTCTCTGTCGCACCTTCTCAAACTGGTCCCTGTATTTGACGAGTCTGGTGTCACAGAGTTTTTCAATAGATTTGAGAAGAAGTGCCGGGAGCATCCGTGGCCTGAAGTTAAGTGGGCGGCCCTTGTGTCCTCTAGACTCATAGGTAAGGGGCTCAAGGCTTACGATGCACTGCCTTTGGAGTCCTGCGTTGTTTATGAGGAGCTCAAGGAGGCTGTCCTGCGGGCATATGAGCTACAACCCGAGACATATAGGTTAAAGTTCCGGGGTGTGACTAAGGGGCGAGACAGTACCTTCTTGGAGCACGCCCGGGACCTGTCCGACGCTATGGGAAACTGGCTCAGATCAGAGAAGACAACTACGTTTGATGAGATGAAACAGTTGATGCTTCTAGAGCAGTTTTATAAGTGTACGGGCGGCGACTTGACTTTAAACCTTAAAGAGAAGAACCCAAGAACTCTCGTAGAAGCAGCAGAGATGGCTTATCGTCGGTTGTCACTAATTCGGGGGTGCGGCTCTGCACAGAGAAACGATGTAGGCGTTAAGGAGCGTTACCCTCCCCCTCCCTGGAATATGGACACACATAAATTTAAAAGCAATGACACCAAGACTGATCACAAACCTAGCACCGCCCCGTTTAAGAAGGGTCAGGGGACTTTTACACCTCAGTATAAGTCCAAGGGGAAATTTGAGTGTTATCACTGTCACAAAGAGGGGCACATGGCAAAAGCTTGTCCGAGCAGACCTCCCTCGGCGGCTGTGTCATTGGCTCGCAGCATTGGGGTGTTCCAGAAGTCTTCTGTGTTTGCTGGAGGCATAAGATCAGAGGATAGAGCACCGCCAGTGAAGAAAGATCCGGAAGGCTCGAACCCTGTCCGCGATGCCTTTTGCGACCATAGAGGGCATGGCTGCGTGAAGTGGGGGGGCAAGAAGCACGGGGTACAGCTTTTGCGTGACACAGGTGCCTCTCAGACACTCTTGAAGAATTTCACTGGTAGACCCATAAACGCGGCGTGGGTAGTTGTGGTGCAGGGAGTTAATGCAACTAGGTCATACCCGCTTGTTAGAATGGAGCTTGAAGTTGACGGTGTGACTCGCGAACTGGATGTGGGAATCGTGGAGAAATTGCCTGTTGGGGGCGTCGACCTCCTTCTCGGCAATGACTTTGCGGTGCCTGCTTCTAAGGTTTCACCCTTAGTCGTTGCCGAGGAGCCGGCCGACGTGAGTAGGGAGGAACAAGAGTGGGTTGAGAAGTGTCAGGTGCAACCAATGGCGTGTGTTGTAACCAGATCTCTCGCATCCAGGGAGTCACAGCCTAACCAACAGTCTTCAAATAAGCGGAGGAACGGTCACGAGAAGGTGCTGAAAGCTGATACGGTGGAGAGTCTAGTACCAGCAGCGCTTCTCGGGGACTCAGTATTAGCACCGTTATTAGAGTCTGGAGAAGCACCACCACCTGTCACTGAGAGTGTAGAGGCAGGGCTTAAAGAGACTCAGAGGCAGCAACGGTATACACGGAGAGAGCAACGGGATGCAAAGTTCGATGTTGGGGGAGGGCATGAGTTGTTTTGCAAACACTTAGACAGGCTAGCTCCCTCAGATATTCGCAAATTGCAGCTAGAAGACCCGGAGGTTCTAAAGTGTAGTGACGGGGCTGTCGAACTTGAGAGTAGAGAACGAATGTTGCGTAGTCTGGAGTTGGCTGGCCGCAATCTGGTAGGCTCTCAGGCCCTCATGAAGGACAGATACGACCGCAAGGTGAAACTCAGGGAGTTTCACGTGGGTCAGGAGGTGTTGATACTACTCCCTCTTGTAGGTCACCCCTTATCCGCAAAGTACGCTGGTCCTTATAGGGTAGCAGAGAAGCTCTCGGACTTAGATTACCTGGTGGCCACTCCAGACTGGCGTAAGAGGAATCAGTTATGTCATGTCAACCTGATGAAGGAGTATGTGAGGCGCCCACCTGAGCCTCTCACAGTCCCCGTGATGACTTTCATCAGTCAAGGTGGAGAAGGGGAACGGGACAGTCATGCGCAGGTGGATGACAACTGGGATTATCATGTTTCTGCAGATCCGGGGGCGGGAAACACGAGACAGGCGGCTCATGAGGCTTTGCAACAACTACCTGAGCAACAGCGTGTGGCTGTCGAGCGCCTATTTTGTTTATACCCTACTGTATTTGCAGAACACCCAGGCCTCACTAATCAGGAGGTGCACGACGTTGACGTCGGAGACCACCCACCCTTCAAATCAGTGCCCTATAGGGTGCCCCCTATTAAACTTCCGGCCCTCCAGGCGGAGTTGGAGTATATGTTGCAACAGGGACTGATCGAGAAGGGGGCGGTAAAGTGGACATCTCCCGTAACGCTGCAACCTAAGCCGGATGGCAAGGTGCGCTTCTGTGTTGATTACCGCAGGCTAAACGGCTTGACTCCCACCAACCCATATCCTCTTCCCCGGGTCGATGACTGTGTAGACAAGATTGGCAGGGCCAAGTTCTTGACCAAGGTGGACCTGGTAAAAGGTTACTGGCAGGTGCCTTTGTCTGAACGGGCGAAAGAGGTGTGTGGTTTTGTGGTGGATGGTGCTACATATCGTTGTAATGTCATGCCGTACGGTCTAAAGAACGCACCAGCGACCTTCCAAAGCTTGATGAACGAGTTAGTGGCTGACATTCCGAACTGTACCGTGTACCTGGACGACGTCATTATCTACGATGACGATTTCAAGAGCCACTGTGAACATGTAGAATCCCTATTTAAGAAATTAAGCGAGGCAAACTTGGTGGTCAACCTGGGAAAGTGTGATTTTGTGCGGGCTACCGTGCAATATCTGGGGTTCATGGTGGGTTTGGGCCAGGTGTGCCCCCCACAGAACAAGATATTGGCTATTAACCACTTCCCCAGGCCGTCCACCAAGAAGCAGATCATGAGGTTTTTGGGCATGATTGGTTACTACCGCCGCTTTATAAAGGGCTATTCTACTGTGCTGGCTCCTCTGACAGACCTATTGGCCAAAGATAGAAAGTTTAAGTGTGCGCCTGAGTGTGAGAGGGCTTTTTTGCTAGTAAAACACCTGTTGTGTACTCACCCAATCCTCAGGGCCCCGGACTTTAGCCGACCATTCCAGCTGGCAACTGATGCCAGTGGTGTGGGGGCTGGTGCTATTCTGATGCAATCAGACGAAGATGGGCTGGAGCACCCAGTCAGTTTCTTCTCAAAAAAGTTCAACTCGGCGCAGAAGAACTATTCAGTAGTTGAGAAGGAACTGCTGGCGATTGTGCTAGCGCTCAGGCACTTTGAGGTGTATGTTCCAGCCTATGGACCAGTTGTGGTGATCTACACCGACCATCACCCCCTCAAGTTCCTGAATCAATTCCATAACCGGAATATGAGGCTGACCAGGTGGTCATTAATGTTGCAGGAATACAACCTAGACATACGCCATATTGCCGGTTCTGAGAATGTGATTACAGATTGCTTATCGAGGGTGGAAGACCCGGGGTAGATCATCACAAGGGTAGCCTCCTACTTTGGTTTGATTAGTATGTTTACGTCTGGTGCTTGTTGGCTCGCGTGTGTAGCCCAGCGTATTGGGTCGTAAAGTAGGAGTTGCTGTGTTGGTATAGAAGAAAAAACTAGGCTTGCCCCTGTAGTGCAGCTGCCATCAACATATTAAAAATATAAAAATCCTATAAAAACTCTTTCTTTGATAGTTAATTTTTATTTAAGTATGTTATAGCAGAAATTCTGAGTTGTACTCCTCTCAGAAGGCTGGGCTAGTGAAGCTCGCTCTTATGAGCATAACTATGTAATTTAATCTATTGTGTTGGGAAGGGTTGTTCATTTTTATAATGTGTTATTTTGAAGAGAACTGTGCTTTACATTTCATTGTCGCTGGGTGACTAGGAGTGGCGAATTTTGTATGGGTTCTGCGTGTCAGATTTAGAGCTCATAGTTGGAGCCTCTTAAAAATCTTGGGTGGGGTGTGACGCTCACCGCTTCCCCCAGAACCGCATGGCTTACTCGCTAGGACTCGCCAGGGCAGAGAATGTAGCTACAGTCTACCTAACATTGTGTACTTTCCTTCTCGAGAAAGCTTGTGTTGCAGACAGTTCAGAACTGTTCTTTATTTTCGTCTGTCACAATCCTTTCTATTTTATTTAGTCAATTGAATGTATTGTGTTAAGTAGTTGAATGATGGGAAGGCGAGCGGGAGAGAGAGAGAGACCGGGTGGTGTGACTTGGTGGTGAGTGTGGCGCGTGGCTGGCCCCCTTACATAGGCCTCGCGGGATTCGTTGCCTCCTGCCTAACACTGCCTACTAGGCGGCTGCTTACTGGGCGACTGTCGCGCGCCCTCGTGCCATTCCTGCGAACTGGGACTCCAGCGAGGCGGTCCCTGGGAATATCCTTGTCAGATCCTTCCAAGACAGCATACTCTAAGCATCTCCCATGAACTGTTCCACACTCTTGTCTTAGAATCTTTCTCTCCTACTGCCTCTATCATTTCCACTACTTCCTCACCTTTTATTAATATCAATCCCCCTCTGCTTCTCTGCATCCACACCTTGAATTGGTGGCCAGACTGTATTATATGCTGGATCTCACATTTCTTATGTACTAGGCTAAGGTTGAATATAGTCATTGTCTTTTTGGGAGATCGTATTGCTCGGACTGTCTCCATAAATCACTAATGTTTCTACAGGGTTAAATAATGCTAGACTAGGGATCAGGTACCTTGCTGTTGGTGTTTTCACTGTGTGTAGGCTACTTTTGAGCTGCACGACACTACGGATTCTGTGGGTTACCTGGGTGGATCTTTTGTCTGTGTACCTTGGAGTTTAGACTGTGTAGTGCGTGAGGGCTGCTTGCCTAATCCACCCAACACTGTTCTAACTCTATTTGCTTTTACTTTTGAGGGTCGCCAGGAGGATACTCGATACTTGTGATCGAGAATCCTCAAGAGAGCACCCCTTCATATTAACGTAATCAGGCCGCACAGACCCAAGGTCCACACTAGGCTAGGAGCTGCCTTGCTCCACCAGAATTCTGTACCTTTGCGCATCCCAGCTAGACTTTATTAACCCGGGTAGACATTAGCTGGATTAGATCATATACTCTTTTATGCATACCCATTATTTCTACACAAGCATTTTGAGGTCTAGGTTGCTGTAGAGAGACACAACCAGCATAGACCGGTTTTGTTAATAGGAGTACTACTTTTTCGTGGCGAGCATTATTACTGTTGCACCGCTTATGATATTCTTGTGTCCAATAACATTATAGGTCCAGCCTTTTTGTGTATTTAGCCTATACGTGCATTGTCCTGCCTCCTGCTATTTTGTGGTTCCATTTCCGATACGTTCTTCTTAGTAGCATCCGACATTATTCAGAAGATTCCTTGTTCGGTGCTTGAGGACTTTACAACACTTTCTTTCATAAAGGAGTGACAGATATTATTGATTAAAGTAACGTTAAGTAAACCTTCTTCTTGTTTGCATTAGATCACTCTTGTGATTTAATTAAGTTAACTATCTTTTCCTTGTGTACCATAACTAAGCAACCATATGTTATAGGTAATAGGCTGTTTCAGAGAACATCAGCCTATAGTAGAAGCACATAGATACTGAGAGTTAAGATACCCCGCTATCGCAGATATAACTCTGGAGGGTATAATGTGTTCTTTGTTCGACGGGATTATTATATGAAGGGTTGGATCTAGCGTTTCCATTGTTGCATTTATGCCAGTCTAGTCCAATGTATAAGAGCCACTGATTTATACGAGACCTGATCGTAACAAATGGCGACCTAGCTCAGGATTTGGTGAACTGACATATAATTGCAGGTTATTGTGCAGATTTTTCTCACAGTTTAGGCAGTGAACATTTGTTGATTTTGTGGAATATTTTTGAGGACATGCAAGAATTATTTTTTTAGCAAAGTAATATAGCACTTAAGCGGTCTCCGAGAATTTTTTATTGTGAATATTGTGGTATAAGAGTTTGGGGTACTTCTTTTTTTTGTATCAAAGTGAAAAATCTTCAGTGAGCATCATGTCTTATAGCGGATCAGTGCAGGATGAGGACACAGTACGTGATGTAGAAGCTGAGGAGCAGCAGCATGGGCAGGTTGTTAACTTGGTGAACAGTGAGGAGGATGCAAGGAATTTTTTACAATGGCCTGTTACTTCCGACCGGTTGGTGGGTATGAATCGGTACGGTCTCCAGTGCTTAGCCGCAGCTATCGGTCATGTATGTACTAGTGGCATGACCAAGGATAACCTGATGACGTGTGTGCTGGGTGGGGTGACTGGCGTAGATAGATACTGAGAGTTAAGATACCCCGCTATCGCAGATATAACTCTGGAGGGTATATGTGTTCTTTGTTCGACGGGATTATAATTATCAGGGGTTGGATCTAGCGTTTCCGTTGTTGCATTTATGCCAGTCTAGTCCAATGTATAAGAGCCACTGATTTATACGAGACCCGATCGTAACATTTATTTACTAGTAGGATAGCTTATTACTGAGAAGACGTATAAATATGTGTGCTGGAGAAAAGTGAATAAAAGAGTTAATCTGTGGGTAAAGACATCTATATTTTAACATCATAATGGTAGGTATATGAGCCTTCTTAATATTAGTAATCTGGTGGTCTACTATGGCTAGTTAATCTGTGGGTAAAGACATTTATATTTTAACATCATAATGGTAGGTATATGAGCCTTCTTAATATTAGTAATCTGGTGGTCTACTATGGCTAGTTAATCTGTGGGTAAAGACATCTATATTTTTTCATCATGATGGTAGGTATATGAGCCTTCTTAATATTAGTAATCTGGGGGTCTACTATGGCTGGTGTTAGTAGATCGAACACGGTAGTGTAACAGGGAAATATTCTGTCGTCGTTGTGGCGACTCGGGCGTTCTTGGCGTCGGTACCGTGTCTATGCGTCAATGTTGGCTTTGAGGCTTTTGGTTTAGCTTATCCTCTTCTCGACGTTTACTCTCTTTGTTCTTTCCCCGTATTTTTCTTATGAGCATCCTTGACTTATCCATTTTCTGGGTATTTTAGCCATATTTCTCAGTCCTGGATTCTCACCAGGAGTGTCGGGAATAGGGTAATGATCCCGACAGGTTTTGGTCCAATAGGACATTTGAATTTGGCGGTATCGTATCGCTTGTACGATTTCGGCTGGTTCTTTGTGTATTATAGTTTATTCTTAAGTTAGGTTAAATATTAACTGTAATGTATAAATATCTACATCAACTCTAGATGTATTATGAAACCAAGTTATGGGTTATAATTATTATGAGCCGGCAGCCATATGTAATTTCGCGAAGCGATCGGACACCGGCCCTTTAGTCTCTCAAACAACACCGTACAGTCAACATCTCCTCCCCCGGCTCTGACTCAACCCACAGTTCACCATGTGCTACAACTACTAATAATATTAACAACAGTCCTACATCACCAGTCCTCTAAGCTAAGTTCATTGTATCGATATTGTATTATGTGAACATTCCTACATGTCATGCAATTGAACTAGCCGCGTGTGGGGGACTGGATTACACCTATCAACGACTACGTCGTTGGTAATTATAATATAACTATTTGTTGGGATATTTCATGTACCAGTGATATGTAATTTAACCTTTATCTAAATTCCCGAAAAATATTGGTCCTTCGTGCCCTAAAGCTTCCTTACTGTAGTACCGTTTTGTTTGCTTCCTTGACGCTTGTGGGCTTACAAATGGCTGCCGCCTCACGCGTTGTTGGCCGCCTGCCTTTTCCCTAGTTTAGGCCCAGCTTCTTCCCTCGTGTTTTTTACCGTTTAGGCACCGTCCCTATCTTTTTTGGGACTAGTTTCCAGGTTTTTTTGGGTGTGTGATCCTTGGCGTTTTTTGGTGGGTTAACTGGGCTGGGGTTTGAGGTAGGGGTAGTTTCGTCGGTCGCCATTTTGCGCTCGAGGCTAGGCTAGGCCTGCAGGTGTCTGTGGTGGCTATTCATTTCGCTTTGGTGGTGTGCCTGTGGTGTTAATTGTGTTTTGTCTTTGTGGGACTCATTATTGATTTTGCTGGTGGGGGGGGGGTTCTCATGTGACCTTTTATATTTAAATTTCATAATAGCCTAGGCCTAGTTGCTTAAAGTGGCGGTCATGAGTGTCGGTCTTTGTTAATTCCTAAGCGATTGACAGTTAATAGTCAGACCTCATGATTGTAGCTTAACCAACTAGGCTTACCTATAAAGGGCTTACAATAATTAGTGCTTCACCTTACCCTTTCTTTTAATGGATTTAGTATTTAATTCTTTTGTCATTACATCATGGCTCAAAGGAACCATCCCACAGCTGCGTCAGGAAGTAGCATTGGGGTGAATTTTACACCAACCTCCTCATACAATCAGAGCCCTGGGAAAGTGGTGGGTATATTAGGCCACAGTTATGTTGGTCGCCTAGGGGTTTCCCGCCGAGAGTTTTATGACCCGGGTTTTGTAGTGAGGGTGTTTAGTGCCCCAGGAGCCACTCTCGATAATATCAGGTCCCAACCAGCCTGGGATGGTCTTTTGAGCCTAAGGCCCGAGATCACTGTATTAGTGTTAGGCGGTAACGACATCGTCTCTGGGGTAGTCCCGCAGGAGCTCGCGGCTAAGATCCAGGAGTTGACCTATGAGATTGAGGCATCCACGAATGGCCGCTGTCTTGTATTGGGATTAGAGCAGAGGGAGTCTCCTCGGGGTATACCGGCAGGCGAATACCACAAGGTGAAGAACTCGGTCAATGCTCTCCTCAAGAGGAAATACAAGCACCTTGGTGGTCGATTCTCCCCATATAGTTTTGGGAGCCAGTATATGTCCGAGGACGGCGTCCACCTCACCAATGAAGGCAGCGATCGTTTGTTGGCCCAGGTCATTAAGATGGTAAGGGACTATCTTGCGTCGCAGTAGTCGGTCTCCTCATAGATAGCCCCAGTGTACTTTATGTTGTTGTCTAGTCAGATAATTTCCTTTCGTTAGTTTATATTAAGGGGACTGTAGGTATTATGTAATTCCTTTTGAGTAAATTTCTTAAGTAATGGGGGTTTGCCGCTGTTGATTCCTAAGCGATTAACGGTTTGTAGTCTGACCTCATTGTAGTTTAAGTTGCTTAAAATTAAACCTTAACGATGACAGATTTGAAGAAACTTAAGATTCTTAAGGGAGGGATGAAGGGAAGTTTAAATAGAAGTTTAAGAGATCTTGATGAATTTTTAATAAGTGCCACGGCTGATCAGATAAAAGGTAAATTTGCTACTGTTACTAAATCGCTAGCTACTTATGATAGTTATTCTCAGCAGGTATATGGTTTATTAACAGTTACTGACGATGTGGAAGAAGAAATGTCGGCAGATTTTGAGTACTTTGAGGACATTAATACAGCCTTAGCCAGACTATCTTCCACCCAAGAATCAACCTCTGTTAAGGATACCGGTACACCAAAGGCGACTGGTTTTAACCTGCCGAAGCTTACTTTGCCTACCTTTTCCGGGGATTCGGCTACCTGGACTGGATTTTGGGATATTTTTGAGTGTTCCATCCATCATCATAAAACACTCACATCCATCCAAAGGTTCACATATCTCCGTGGTCAATAGAAAGGGGAGGCATTGAAGTTAGTCGATGGGTACAAGCTAGAAGCTACCAGCTACGAGTCTGCAGTGGAGTTGCTGAAGAGAACTTACGGGAGAGTGGAAGTCATCAAGACCGCGTTAATTACATAAGTTCTTCACGCTGGATCCTCCATCCTATGATATGACGGCCCTAAAGGAGTACTATGCCTCCTTTGAGAGCCTCCTCCGATCTATGGAGACAATGGCCGTCACCAAGGAGGAGATATTTAGTGTGAATATCTTGAATAAGATACCCTCTCCCCGAAGGGAAATCTTAAGACGACAACTAAGCGACTCTCCACTAAACTTGGAAGCGTTGGTGCAGGTGTACCAGACTGAAGTCTTCAATATGGAGAGTACTGGACACTACCGACAAGTGGAGATGTCGCCATCTACTGCAGCTTTCCCGGTACAGACTTCTCCTAAACAGAAAAGGCCGATATCATTAGGTTGTAAGTTGTGCAGTGTCCATGGTCATCTGTGGTATCAGTGTCCTAAGGCTACACAGAAGATTGGCAAGGCTAAATCGCTTAAGTTATGTACCAGCTGTCTGGCAAGAGACCACTTCAACAGTACTTGCACCAATTCCTACATCAAACCTTGTAAGTATTGCAAGGGGAAACATTGGTTTTCCCTTTGCACCCAGTCTGATCGGCACGACGGCAAAGAAAAGGGGAGAACCCCCAAAGAGTCACATGAGAAAAGTAAGAGCGAGGGTGATAAAGTATCTGCCATGTCCATTGCTTCTCGAGAATGTCAATTGCTTCCTACTATGATGCTGCCAGTAGTGGGGCGTAATAATAATACTATAATGACGCGCACCTTACTTGACCAGTGCTCACAGAGGTCATTCGTTCTGCGGTCATCATTACCCCAGCTCAAGTGTACCAGCAAGGGTCAAGAGAATTTGCATCTCCATGGTTTCACTGGTGAAATAGATACCAGTGACTATGATATAGTGGAGATTTCCTATGTTTATAGAAAAAAGGTATGTCCCATCAAGGCTGTTGTGGTCGACACACTACCCAGTTTCTATATAGCATCAGAGATTCAACCACATTTGAAATATCTCAGAAGCAAGGGATATAAACTGGCTGATGATCAACTCTCTGCTAACAATGGTATTATGCTACTGGTCGGAGCTGATTATTACTACGACCTGGTTCACCCTGGATATCGGCGGGTAGATAAGCTAATAATGCTCCCCACGATCCAAGGGTATGCCATTTCTGGATCCTATGCCACTTCCTCTCAAGACACACAGGTGGAGGTGGTTACGGTCCTCAAGGTAGCAGTAAGCCCCATAGATAAATATATTAGGCCAAATGTGCCTGATAATACATGTACTGATATAGATAAGCTATGGGACTTGGACAATATTGGAATTGACCCACATGAACTTGATCGTGAGTCCAAGCTAGCGTTAAGCTTGTATGAAGAGACTGTAACGTATGACTCTGGCAGAGGTCAGTATGTGGTAAGGCTCCCTTGGAATGATAACAAGAGTAAATTACCTACTAATTTCCATCTAGCACTTGGTAGGTTACGTGGCCTTCAGAAGCAGTTTGTCAAGGATCCAAGTTATTGCGAGACTTATGCGGCAGGTTTGGCCGAGCAGGTACAACGTGGATTTGTGGAGAGAGTAGATCTCAGTGAGTATGGGGATGACATCCATTACCTTGCTCACCATGGGATTAAAAAGGACAGTTCCACCACTCCTGTTCGTATTGTGTATGACTGCTCTGCTAA
>CM064491.1:22165479-22302979 GCA_032716605.1 Paralithodes platypus | reverse complement strand
TCTCAGCAACATTACGTGCTGAAATTGCCACACGACCTATGTCGAGCGCCGCCAGATAGTCCAGATTTATTATACTCGACTTATGTTGCGCGCCGCTAGTTATGGGTTAATGGTACTTTCCTGTTATCGACAGCCAAAGCTGAAGATTGCAGAGTAAACACCATAGACTTTATCCCATAAATTTATTATAGTTTTAATACCCAACTCAGCGGGGGTGTGGGGGCGGCAGCCCCCACCCATAATACTAGGATAGGTTAGGGAAGGTTGTTAGGTTAGGTTAGGCTAATGTCTTTTCAAAGTTGACTAAATAGAGTTAACTAGATTGTTGGGATATCTGAATTACAATTAACAATGCAAATGCTAATAAAAAGTGCTTTCCGCACTTTTTAACAATAAAATACACACTTACAAAGCATTAATATACATAAATAAAATAAATAAAACTTAAAATAACAGGAGTTGTAGTTATGCAGAATTACCTTATTGCTAGAGGTCCTTCCTAATCTGAATACAATGGTCTAATAGTGGCTACACTATAAAGAAAAGGACATCACCGGTACTTTATGGGTTAACTGTATAGTAACTAACATCATTGTTTTTATGCTATATATTTCAAGATAGGTATCTTAGCATTCATAATTCCAAATCATTATCATACCACACACAACTAGAATTATAAAACATCCGCTTTGTTTCACCTGTATGTTCGTGATTGAGTTCTCAAAGTGAATGAACTGACCGACCTCCCACTGACCCCTAGCCTCTGTTCCCACTGTGGGGAGAATGACGTCATGCGCGAAAGACAGCACGTTTACTTTGAGCGGTGGGTTGACCCTATATTCTCTGGACCTGGATGATGTCCTAGTGATAGCTCCACGTAGGTTAGACTTAGAAAACCTTAGAAGTAGAATAAATAGCATAGAACCCAGTATTCAGTTTACTGTAGAATATGAAAATGACGACAGTTTACCTTTCCTTGATGCCCTTTTAATTAAAGACGGAAACAATTTAAAGTTTACAGTTTTTAGAAAAGCGACCAATAAAAATGACTTTGTACATTTTTATTCTTCCACTGACAACAGGAGTAAGCGGGGAATTGTGACAGGCTTTTATCTACGGGCCTTACGTATTTGCTCGGAGGAATATTTGCAAATTGAGCAAAACCTAATTTTCAAAACTTTCACCCACTTAAAATATCCCCCATTTTTCATACTAAAAGCAAAGAAGAAAGCTCTCTCCATTCACCTAAGAACCGAACCAAAAGAAAAACCCAACAAAATGTTAATTTTACCCAGATCAAATGTAGCTGACAACGTATCTAATATCATGAAGAGAGCAGGAGTCGAAATAGTTCGAACTGGCGGGGTCACAATCAGAAATGTCGTGAAAAGGGTTAGTAAACGGAAGAATGAAAACAGTGAAGCAGGTGTTTATGAAGTTCCATGTGCCTCCTGTAATAAATTATATATTGGCGAAACATATCGAGGTCTAAAGAAGAGGATAAAAGAACACAAAACGGATATGGAGAAATTTAGATTGAGCAATGCGATGGTAATACATAGGTTAGACACGGGGCACGGTATAAACTATGACGAAGCTAAGCTAGTAAAATGCGAAACTGACACACGTAAACGGAGATGTTTTGAATCGGCTCATATTGTTTTAAACGACACCATGAACTTGAATAATGGCTTCTTTTCTTTAGCCAAACCCTTAGCTATAATGTTAACGAACATAAAACCAGGCTAGGTGTCTCTTTCCCATATTGTTCATGCGGTATTATATTTAATTTCATTTCATACTGCTACACCAATTATTTCATTTTGTTTAGTTGTTTTCTCAGAGCTTGGAGTATATCAAAGTTGACTGTACTTCCATATTATGTTGTATTCCTGAAGAAGCCGTAGAAGGCGAAACGTTGAATAAACCTGGGACCATAATATTATCTGCACATGTGTTTATAACCATTATCACGCTAGGTCGAGTTATAGTGAGCAAAAATGAGCTAAACTACCTTGGAGTGGCGGAATAATCCTTATCGAAGTCCACCGAACTGAAAGGGCTAATGAGATGCTGTAATTTGGGAGATTTGTGCTTTGATACACATATTATGTGAGTACCGGAGGTCAACATTTTATAGGCTGACTGAAATATATTTGATCTCTCATGTTCCTTCATATATCTATTATGTACAATGATAGAAGTAATTATGTAAACTGTGTTTTACATGCAATACTATGATATATATAAACAGGTAAATAGAGTAGCAATGAGAACTTTAATTTACCTTTTTGCTTTCCTATGAATATAATGATATATCGTCAAAACGGTGTTGCCATTTCAACCATGCTTACATAACCGTGTCTTTCTTATATTAGTTATCCCTGTCAGTATTTGAAGCCATATTATTGCTAGAGGTCCTTCCTTATCTGAATAAAATCGTCTAATAGTTGCCAGAATATGATAAAACGGACGTCCCTGGTACTGCATGGTTTAATATAATATAATTTATTAATTTCACTTCCAACATCAAACACTTCCCAATGGAATTAATGAAAGCATGAGAAAGCATGTAAGAGAGGTATATATTATGCATTTGTATATTTTGAATAATGTGAAATTCACAGAGTAAGTTATTCAGTAGTAGTAAGCCTGAAAGCTAAAGATACACTATAGTTTAATATAATTATTAACTTATATATTTCGTTAATTGAGCTTAGGAGTAAAGTCGGTTGGTAGAGGGAACATAATAATATATTATATTTTTGATTCTCTCAGATTCACTATAACTTAAGCGTAAACCTGAGACCATATCTGCACATGTGTTTTTAACCATAAATGTTGCAGCCTACGCAGTTTCTTTCTTACTAGCGTGATAACTATGGAAGCGAGCAGAATGAGACAAATTCTCATTGAAAACAGTCTAGTTCATTAACATATGAGTGTACTCATTGACCTTCACAGTGGTGGTGGCAATGCCCATTTATATACATTTTAATATCGCTGTTTGTGCATTAGACTGACCATAATTTTACAGGAGGTATCATCAATTTCCACTCGTGATAACTGGGTGAAATAAACACTTACGGAAACTAAGTATGGTGTTCGTTAGACAGTATTAATTATGAACTGTAGTCTAACATGATATTGAGCCTCACATTCATGCCTTATTATGTAGTTCTCACAAATACACAAGTGGACCTGTTTATGTTAGTCTTTCAGCTGCCAAAATATCTCTTGCTTGGACACACCTTCTCACTACCGAGGTCTGGAAGACACTAGATATGTAGGCTAGGCTACTTGTTGATGAAAGAAGAAGGTTGGGATCATCAACTATTATCTAATCTAAACTCCCTGTAATGGGTTACTAAATACAGTTGATTACTAGATTATGCCCAAATGTATCTGCAAGTTATATATTTATTAGTGGCCCCTCCATCATTGACGATATGCCTATTAGTATAATAGTCCCTTTTCAAGCACCCGCGGTTAGCATGTTTGAAACACCCGCCGCAGGGGAGGCGTGGTGGAGTGGTCATGCCACTGGATTGGTAATCCAATGGACCCGGGTTCAAATCCCGATATGTCAATGGGAAGATATTATTAGGATTGAATTTGTGCTGTACCTAGTATCAGTGCATTACCACAAAGCCCATCGAAATGCCAAAAAAATACCCTCATTGTTCCCTGATTAAATAACACTGTATGAATATTCCCATATTCAAAATATGTTACAGGGGGACAATGCCTAGTGAGTTCACTGCTCAATAGGTGACGTTCTGAGAGTGAGGGTCTGAGTCTGGAGGGTGAGACGGTGAAGCACTTGAACGAAGCAACCAGCCGCTTCAGAGATGGAGCTGCTTCGAGCCATGATGGATGCTTCACATGTCTCACTCCCCAGACTTGAACAAGACCTCACGGGCTTCCCGTGTTGAGCGGTGGAATGTACAGGCTCTCAGCCTATGCCCGAGAGGGAGTAGTTGGAATATAGAAAAAAAAAAAAAAAAAAAAAAAAAAGAGGGGAAAGAGTCCTAACATCATAAGTGTAACGCTAATTCTCTTATGGAATCGTCTTTATCATTGGGTACTCACTACGAAAAAACTTCGTAAGAAATAAAAAATAAACATTTACCTAAAATTTGTTATATTAAGGCTTTCCAGCTCGTGGATGTCTTATGTGGATTCTATCCGAGACGCTGCTTTGAGCGTCGCCATTCCTTCCTTTCCCTGCGCGCGTGTCCAGACGTGGGCTGCCTGTGCTCTGCTGTATTCTTCGTTCGCTCAACTCTAGTGAGTCTTTTGCTCATTTGTATATATCCGAGTTGTAATAGAATAGGTTTAGACTAGCTAAAACAGGCAGCCCCATTGGTATGCCCGCAGGGAAGTGTTAAATTAGGGTATTATTGTGAAGGCGCCATGTTGCCCCGTGGGCCCGTGCCACTTGTGTTTCTGCGCCTTAGCTTTGCTATTGTCTTATTAGTTAGGAGGCTTTTATCCGCAGGACAATGCTTGAGGCCATCGCTATGAGGTAGTTGCATTATTTTGTTTTCTTAGCAGACGCTCTGGTCCAAGAGTTATCACACGTGGTGTAGAACTTTCCAGAGTCCGGGTCTGCTCCTCCCCTCGGCCGTGAGAATTTTCTCCGCTCGCTGCTGCTATCTTCAGAGGTAAGAGTAGCAGATTCAATGTGATGATTACTACGAGCCTCGTGGCCAGCCTCAGTAGGATGTTCTTAGTTGGCTAGGGGTATTATTTTAATGCTTAATTAATACTATTTGTAGCCCTAAGATGTAACCCTGGCTTTCATGTGGTGATATGATGCATGTTGACAGGGTGTCAGGAGACGTTCTGACTGATTTGGTGGGTTGTTTGGGGTTTGCTGACTTTCTCATATAAGTCGGCCTCCCCCAATAGTTTGGTTTTCTCCCGGCGATCTTTCTATGTATTGATACCGGTTACACGCCTTGCAGGCAACCTAGGAATTAACCAATAACCCAGCGTGGTGTGCAGTACCACTAGACTTCCGGCGGTAAATGCTGATTCTTAAAAGGAAGTATCTCAGCCCGGCCGAGCGAACTCGCCCAGACCGATCGCCTCACGCGGCATGAATGACTTTTAACGCCAGGCGGAACAGTCCAGTGAGGTAATTAACTATCCCTCAGGTCCTAATAGATGATCCGATAGTTAATTAACAAGGTTATTTTGGGACAGTGACTCTGTCACAGGTAAGCAGTTCAGGATATGAAAAAAACATCAAGGTTTTTTCACATACAAGTACGGCGGAAGGTTAGAGTAGCGGTTGGTCTACAGCTAACTTTCCGGCGCATTTGGGGGTGTTATGATGTGTGAACCTCTCGGTTTATCCTTATGAACATTGATTCCTGGAAATGTTCTATTTCCAGATCACAGCACATCAGTCGCAGCGCAGGTCAGCAGGGTAAGGAGCAGAGCTCAGCGGGGGGGAGGGGGGGGGGTTAGCTTCATCATGACTCTAGTTAACATTTGTGCTACACCCACTTGCTCACTGATTCCGGTCATTTCACATCAACTCTGTATAAAGTGTGTCAACTGCTTAGATAGGTCAGAGTTTCTCTGGACCTCCCAGAAGTGCCCGGTATGCTCTGATCTATGTGTAGAATGGTTAAGTCAGCAAGATCTCTCGTGCCTAGTGGCACTGGTCGAAATTCAGAACAGTTGCACCGCCTATGCCAAGGGCGTTGCGAATAAAGAATTAATCTGCGATGATGCAGATCTTTGGGAGCAACTGTTGCTATAATTGCTCTCCCTCTAAGTCAGCTCCTTTAGATATTACTAAATTTCAACGTTTTGTGCAAGAATTAGTCTGGAACAGTAGTAATGAGTCAAATGAGGTAACCCCCCCCCCCCCAGCTGCCATAAGAGGGCTTGTTATGCTTCTCCAAGGGACAATACGAGGTCCAGGTCCAGATCGCCCGGCAGCAGTTCTCGCAGGCTACAGTGAAAACTTTGAGTTTTCACAAGAGATACAAATATGACACGGCGAGTTCTACCCATTATGTCACGGCGGAGGTTCATGTTAGTGCCCGCAAGGAGGAGACGCAGTCGTGACAACGGCTAACGCCGGGGTCGCGGCCACTCCCTTCAGTCTCTGACCCAGACGTGCCGGAAGCTCTGTCAGGCAGCTCTGGGGCGGAGACGGTCAGGACTGAGTCCACTCTCAGGGACAAGTCTGAGGTTTTAGGTGTAGACCAAAAGAAGGTACACTTGGTGTTTCCGACAGATGATCTTCCCTTACCAAGTCATAAAGATGTACTTTTTCCAAATGTGTTAACAGATCAGTACCACGTTCAAGCGGCGGGTGATCACAACACCTTGGAGGGTTCTTAGCTAAGTGGAGGTCTACCGGATTCACAGACACCTCCTAAGCAGGGTCCTCACAAGTGTAGGACCTATGAAACACAGCATTTAGAACCCAAGGTAAGGGACCAATGCAAGGTCGCTAGGCGTAAGCTCAGACTAAAATCAGAAAGTTTGATAATACCGGGAGCGCTGGAGGAAGAAGACACACACTCGGCGCTTCCAGGTCAAAGTCAGAAAGGGTCAATGGTAAAATCTAAATCCTTAAAGAGATCTCATAAATGTATCACTGCCAGGGATCTTGATGACATTCTACATTGAGTTATGAAACAATGTCAGGTTCCTAAGAAATCTCGAGATACTCCCACAGCTACGCCGGGAGCTACCCTGATGGGTTCGTTCATCTATCTATCTATCTATTGCCGGACGCTTTACTCCCCTTATGAGGGTGGCCATACACAGAATGCCCCCAAGCGGACCTATTCCCTGTGAGAGGGACAACCCAAGCCAGTTTAGTGAAGGACTTACAGGATTGACCACTCAATTTAGGATCCATCCAACTCCAAGGCCCTCTGTGTATCTTGTTAGCACTATTTTTCTACAGTGGTGTTCGGCTAATCCATCCACTAACCTGCCTTACCCTTAGGTAAGCAGTACGGATTTGTATCAGGTTTACTCCCCTAGACAGGTTGCCAACCAAGGCTGACGAGTCCCATCCACCCGAATTTGTATAAGGTTGTCTCCCCTAGATGAGTTGCTGACCAAGGCTATCAAGTCCCATCCACCTCCCTCTCTCGATAAACAGTTACAGACAATTGCGTCTGTACCCTTTTTGCCGGAACCAGACAGTAACTGGGTTCCAGTCAAAGCAAAATTCCCGAGCGCAGCACGCACGACCTTATCGGGGGAGATCCCGGTCCCTAGTGAGTGGGTAATTGAGACTAACAGGAATAAGGAATTTCGAGCTAGAGACAAGCAGGGTGCATCTATCAAAGCTATCCCCAATGCATGCTACTATGAGTATTTTGTATATGTACCTTCTCAGACTGTGCCACCTACCTCATCTGCACTATGCTGTCCAGCTTGCTTCCAGCCTTATGGCGTACACGGTGATCAATCCCCCAATAAGCGGGGACCGGAGTTGGTTACAACCCCGGCGCGACAACCGTCTAGCAATCCAGGGGTGCACTTGGGGCATGTCGGTTTCGGTCCATGGGTGAACTGGGATGTAGAGGCGCAACAGTTTGCTATAGCAGTAACGTCACAACCCTCCCATCCTATTCCTCAAACCAACCACATTGAGTTCACTTTGATGAATAATCAAGCCGGAGGGGTCCCCTCTGCCATTTTTGAATTCCTATCGTCCCCCCAATTATCACAACGGGACTTCCAGGACCACTTTACTATTCCCCCTCTGGCTCACCTGGATAGAGATTTCAAATTGAGAAATAATGCTTTTAAAATGTTTTCCCAATTTTTACTAAGCCGCCAGACAGCCCAGGCTATCTCGAGACCTGTAGACTCTAAGGCCGATCAGGGTATTGATGAGACAATAGACTTATTCCAGCGTCTTTTGTTACCCAATCCTGTAAGATCTTTAGGTGACATACGGAGAGCCTTGTTGGAAGCCGTACGAGCACGTCAACACCTGAGGACGTTTATGGTGAAGGGTTTACCCGACGGCATTTGCCGCCGGGTACTCCTATCTCCGGTGTTGACGGCTTCTGTGCTTAACCCTGAGACTAGGCAGGTTCTTTACTATATGTGTAATAACTTACAACCACCTCATATGAACTGACAGGGTAGGCTTCATAGAGGTCATAACACAGGGTAGGCTTCATAAAGGTCATAACTCATCAGGTCAGGGCTCGACGCCTGTCGACATCAGTCAGTCATCTACCCCCACCTACAATAACCTATTTTTTTACTCAACTCTCTCTCCTGGGGCCTATCGCAGGCGAGTACAAGCCCAGTTAAGAAGCTGCGTCATGTCGGACGTCACCGGTGTTACGCTGGCCAGCTTGCCAGAATGTACTCGTGACTCGCTAGCACTCGCCACGGCAGTGAAATGGGCTATAATAATCGTAGAACGATATTCTTTCTTTCTTAGTATTCGTGTTGTCACAGACAGATCAGTGTTTGCCTTTATTCTTGTCTGTGACACTTAGAAGTATTTTATATCCATAGTAGTGATTATAACATGCAGCGCGTGAGAGAGAGAGTTGGAGAGCGAAGAGGCAGTGTGTGTGCGTATGTACGTGTGCATTCCTCGCTCGGTGGGCCCACTCGCTCGCCATTGGACGGCGGGCTTAGCGTGGTATATGACGTCTGCTTGTCCTGTGACGTAATGGCCTGTGGTTGGTCGCCGCCCTCCTTGTCCAGTGGTCGGGCTCCTACCCTCCTCACTCCCTCAGAACATGGCATGGTGCGCTCGGTCCTACAAGTCCCTCGCATTCTGTCTTACATCTAACCCCCTTTACTGCTTTGCCTCTCTCTGAACTCCTTCTTTCCAATATTTCTTATCTTTATTCAATTACCCATCCCTTCTGGTTCTCGCATACGACTTCCATAGTCGGCCAGTCGTATTACCAGCGCCTGTTCTCACATATATGTTTTGCACTAGCTTTAGAGGTTATTAGAATCATAGTCACATGGATTCATATTGTTGGGTGCTTCTAATTATTTGGTTGTTCTTTATTACTATTTAATGCTAAACAGTGGAGGGTATCTTTGGTCGTTGTCTGTGTTATGTATATGGCAAGTCAGAGCCAGTACGACTTCGACGGAGCTAGGTAGCCTGTAGTACACCCTTGTGCATATTTTCCTTTGAGAGCTTAGCAGTATACAAGCGAAGGGCTTTTGCCTACTCTTGCTTGCATACTTGCTAACTCATTTTGTTGACCTTTGAGGAGAGCCAGGGTAAGACCAGATACTTGAGATCTGGACTTACCAAGAGAGCCTCCTAGTCACTTAACGTAAGATAAGGGAAATCTGTTCAGGGGAGACAGTAGGCTGCGAGCATGCTTGAGCTCTGCCTAGGCTCCCTGTACCTTTATGCTGCTGCTAGACTTTATTAGTAAGAAAGACAGCATTTTTGTTTATTAACTTTAACTGTGTATGCTTTAGCGATTATTCACGTATTGTTTTTGCCTAGGTTGATGCATAGTGCACAACCCAGTATGGCTGTTACTTTGGCTAAGGAAGTACTGTTTTTGAGTTGCTGTTGTTAGTGCTGTCACAGAGTTGTTGCACTCTCTTGTTTCCATATACTGTATATGTATCCTACCTTTTGGTGTATTTAAGATACACGTTTTGGTGTCCTGCCCCCTGCATTACTCCTGTTCTATATTCGACGAGCATCTTAGAGCATCAGACGTTTTCAGAAGATTCCATATCTGTTTGCTGTAGGACTAGACTTCAAGTGATTTCATAGAGCAGTGAAGAGTTTTAGTGTTGAGTCCAGACTCACACTAAAGATAACGTAAGCATATAACCTTTTATTAAATCTTGTCATAGTTTATTTAAGCACTGTTATTACTTGAGAGCTTTTTATTAACGTAATTACTCTTGTTGTGAGTAGGCTTTGCCGTCACCGGAAAGCCTTTGTAGAAGTACACTTAACCCAGTTAATTGATAACCCATTATCCAGTAGATTAACTCTGGAGGGTTTAAGTGTTTTGTTCACCGGCTTAATAGTTCGAGGGTTTGGAATTAGCGTACCGTTGTTGCAGATCTAGCCTATCTTGTAGTCCAATATTAAGTGCCCTTGTTTATTTCGTTGTGCCGGTCGTAACAAATGGCGACCTTAGTCCAGGATATAGTGAACTGAGTTTTGCACGATTTTTTTGGGAGAAATCTTATTCGCCATTTTTGGGTTCGATTTTATTTCTCGCAGTGTTGGCAGTGGACATTGTTTTAGAGGATATATGGAACTTGTTGGAGTTTATTGGTGACCTAGTATTGCACTTAAAAACATCTTCGAATATTTTTTGTGAATAAAGCTACGCGAGAGTTTGGCTACTTTTGTCTTGACTTGGGATTTTTTTTTTTTGACTCCATCATGTCGTCACTGGACGGGTTTGAGAATAGTGAGGGCACAGTGCGAGAGACAGGCGAGAATGTGGAGAAGGTGGAGTTGTCTGACGGCGTTCGGGTGGTGAACGGTGAGGAGGATGCTCGGAGGTTTTTGGAGGAGCCTGTGTCGGCGGACCGGGTGTCGGGGCTGGACCGGTACGGACTGCAGTGTATAGCCACGGTCTTAGGGTTTTCTTGCACTAGCGGTTGGTCAAGAAGTGAGCTGGTTGCCTGTGTGCTGGGTCGGGTGCGTGAGGCTTCGGGTGGAGCGGGAGCTGGGGCACCTTCGTCACAGCCCCCATTCCACTCAACTCCTATCATGGCGCCCCCTCGGGTTCCGGAGCCGAGTACGTTCCCGCAGGCTGATGTCCGCTGGCGGTTGGGTAAGCCTCTAGGTGACTCACTGGGTGGGTCCCCGGTAGTAGCACCCCCTCCTCAGGGTTTGTCTTCCGAGATGTTGTTTCAGCTCGAGCTAGCCAAACTTAAGCAGCAGGAGCGACAGGCCGAGCGACAGGCCGAGCTCGAGCAGCGAAAGCATGAGGCTGAGCTCAAGTATCAGGCTGAGTCTGCAAAGTATTGTGCCGATGTTGACCTAGAGAAAACTCGCATAGAGGTGACGGGGAACCGTTTCGTCCAGGGGGGTCGACCCCATGACCAGTCCCTGTCACATCTACTAAAGTTGGTTCCAGTGTTTGATGAGTCAGGAGTTACAGAATTCTTTCTCCGTTTTGAGAAAAAGTGCCGGGAGCACCAATGGCCCGAGGAGAAGTGGGCAGCCCTTGTTTCTTCACGATTGACGGGGAAAGCACTCAAGGCGTACGATCCTTTGCCCCTAGATTCCTGTGTGAATTATGAGGCGTTGAAAGAGGCTGTCCTGAGGGCGTATGAGTTGCAGCCAGAGACCTATAGGCTGAAGTTTAGGGCTGTTCCTAAGAGAAAGGAGAGTAGTTTCCAGGAACACGCTAGAGAACTATCAGATGCGTTTGAGAATTGGTTGAGGTCGGAGAAAGCAACTACTTTTGATGCGGTGAAGCAATTAGTGTTGTTAGAACAATTCTTTAAATGCACTGGCAGTGACTTTACTCTTAACCTGAAAGAAAAGCAACCTAAAACTCTGCAGGAGGCGGCTGAGTTGGCTGACCTCAGGTTGTCGTTAATTCGTGGGAGCGGGTCTGCCCAGAGAGCTGAGGTAGGTAACAAGGGGCGTACCACCCCACCCACCCGAACTAATGATACAACAAATTATCCTACTAAGAGCACTGTTGCCAATTTTGAACCCAAGTCGAAATCCTTCTCGTTAAAGAAAGGCCAGGGCCCTTCCCCACCCCAGGGGAAGTCAATGAGTGAGGTGGAGTGTTTTAAGTGCCATAATAAGGGGCATATTGCGCGCTCTTGTCCGAGCACACAGTCTACAGTGGTGGTGTCTCTAGTGAGCAACATCGGGGTGTCTTTGAGGTCTTCCGCGTTTGCCCGGGGTAAATCGTCGGTTGCGAAGTCACAGTCAGTGAAGAAGCATAAGGAGGGCTCGATACCCGTCCGAGATGCTTTTTGTGGTCATAGGGGACATGGCACTGTGAGGTGGGCTGGTGTGGAACATAGGCTTGAGTTGTTGCGTGATACGGTGCCTCCCAGACGTTACTTAAGAACTTCACTGGTAAGCCTATTAACGCAGCTCGGGTTGTAGTGGTTCAAGGCATCAATGCTGTGCGGTCTTACCCGCTGGTGAGAGTGGACCTTGTGGTGGATGGTGTGACACGGGAGTTGGATGTGGGGATTGTAGAGAAATTGCCAGTTGAGGGGGTCGACCTCCTTCTCGGTAACGACTTTGCGGTGCCTACTTCTGAGGTTCCACCCTTAGTCGTTGCCGAGAGGGCGGCCGACACGAGTAGGGAGGGGCAAGAGGGGCTCGAGAGGTGCCAGATGCAGCAGATGGCGTGTGCTGTCACCCGATCTCAGTCCGCTCAGGTGTCACAGCCTAGTACCCAGGTTTCAGACCAGCGGAGGAAGGGTCGGAAGGAGAAAGTCAAGGCTGGTGGTCGGGTTAAGAGTTTGGACCCAGCGACACTCCTTGGTGACTCGGTACTTGCACCACTTTTGAGGTCCGGAGTGGCCCCAGAACCTGTCCCCCCTAGTGACATGGTAGGACGTGATACCACTCCGCAACAGAAACGTTCCCAGGTGAAACGGACTAGGCTTGAGCAACCCAGTATCGGGGGTGGCCACAAGTTGCTCCAGGAGCACTTGGACAGGTTGGCACCCTCTGATATTCGACGGATGCAGCTAGAAGATCCTAGTCTTGAGAGTTGTGGGAACGGGGCTACAGAACTCGATGAGGGCGGGGAAGCATGTTATGTGAACCTGTTGATGGAGTTTGTGAGGTGCCCACCTGAGCAGCTTACTGTCCCTGTGTTGGTCTGCAGTGGCCAAGGTGGAGAAGGAGAGGGGGGCAGTGAGGCACAGGTGGAGGAAAGTTGGGATTGTCATGTCTCGGTGGATCAGTGGGCGGGGAACACGAGTCAGGTGGCTGTGGAAGCGCTTGAGCACCTGCCTGAGCAACAGCGTGCAGCGATCCAGCACCTGTTCGGTTTATATCCCACTGTTTTTGCCGAGCACCCAGGCCTCACAACTCCTGCGGTGCATGGTGTTCCGCTGGCAGGTCACTTGGGTGTGAGTAAACCGTTAGCCTCGTTGTCTAAGTTGTTCAAGGTGGGCGACGAGGCTTTGGCATGGTTGTCAGTTCAGGGTCGACCCATGGCTGCTAAGGGTGGTGGTCAGTATCAGGACATTAAGCAGATTGGTGAGGTTAACTATGGAATAGATACGCCCGACCGTCGCATGGCCTCCCACTGCTGCCCTATTAAAATGCAACAGCCCTACCATAGACCGACTGTATCTGGCCGTGGCGCAGAAGGTGGTGATGCTGTGCAGGCAGGTGTAGCCACAAGGAATGCGGGGGTGCGCATGTACGGTATCGGCGGGGAAGCCTTAGCACTTATGAACTATGGGAGTGACTGCACAGGGGGTACAGATTGTCCCTCTCATGACCTGTCTGTTTTAGGGACAGAGGTGGAGAAGGAGGGATACTATAGTTTAGAGACTGCAGTCCCGGCTGGGTTGTGGGAGGGCAATGAGCATGTTGTTCTTCGAGATAAGTTGCAACCTCTTGTTCCTAAGCGCCAAGAGAAGTTGTTTACTAGGCTGTGGCAGTACGCCCGCATGTTTGTTGATTCTCCAGGCCTGATGTCCGGGGGGGCACCCGACATAGAGGCTGGAGACAGTGCAAAGCTCAAATAGGCTCCCTACCGTATAAATCCTGCTCAACAGCCTGTCATGAAAGCAGAGCTGGACTACATGTTGGAAAAGGGTCTGAGGGATAAGGGATATCGTGAGTGGTCGTTGCCAGTGACTTTGCAACATGAGTTGAGTGGCAAGATCCATGTTTGTGTTGATTGCAAGTGTTGGTGCATCATCCCTAACAGACGCCTATACATTACCCAGAGTTGACAACCCCATAGGCCGCATCGGGGCTGCCTCGTTTATCACTAAGGTGGAAATAGTGAAAGGTGATTGGCAGGTCCTGTTGCTGGCGAGAGCGAAGAGAAGTGCCAGTCGTGTGATGGACTGGGCAGTTTATCAGTGTCAGGTGTTGTTTTGCTGCCGGAACACAAGTTGGATGTGTGGCATGTTAAGGGCACTGATAATGTTCTGGCTGATTGTTTGTCACGGGAGGGTATGTTTTAAGGAGAACCCTCGCCGTTCAGTCAGTGTTAGTTTGAGTGTAGACAAATTAGGCTTGCCCCTGTAGTGCAAAGCCGCCAAAAACACTATTACAATAATACAAAAACCTCACATAAAAACTCTTTCTTTTGATAGTATATAAGTGCAGTATGTTACAGCAAGAATCTAAGACATTCTAAGTTTTTGTTCTTAGTAGGTTAGGCTTGGTGAAGCTTGCTCGTTGAGCGTAATATTGTTATGTGATACTATTATTTTGGGGAAGTGTTGTGTAGATTTTTGTTTTATAATGAAGTGTTTTTACGTTTGTGATTGTGCCTTGTTTTTCACAACTTGGGGAGTAGCTGGGTGATGCGGGGTTTGTGGGCATTCTGTCTGGTCAGATGTGGCGTTTACCTGAGGTTAAAACGTCCCACATCTTGGGCGGGGTGTTACGCTGGCCAGCTTGCCAGAATGTACTCGTGACTCGCTAGCACTCGCCACGGCAGTGAAATGGGCTATAATAATCGTAGAACGATATTCTTTCTTTCTTAGTATTCGTGTTGTCACAGACAGATCAGTGTTTGCCTTTATTCTTGTCTGTGACACTTAGAAGTATTTTATATCCATAGTAGTGATTATAACATGCAGCGCGTGAGAGAGAGTTGGAGAGCGAAGAGGCAGTGTGTGTGCGTATGTACGTGTGCATTCCTCGCTCGGTGGGCCCACTCGCTCGCTATTGGACGGCGGGCCTAGTGTGGTATATGACGTCTGCTTGTCCTGTGACGTAGTGGCCTGTGGTTGGTCGCCGCCCTCCTTGTCCAGTGGTCGGGCTCCTACCCTCCTCACTTCCTCAGAACATGGCGTGGTGCGCTCGGTCCTACAAGTCCCTCGCATTCTGTCTTACATCTAACCCCCTTTACTGCTTTGCCTCTCTCTGAACTCCTTCTTTCCAATACTTATTATCTTTATTCAATTACCCATCCCTTCTGGTTCTCGAATACGACTTCCATAGTCGGCCAGTCGTATTACCAGCGCCTGTTCTCACATATATGTTTTGCACTAGCTTTAGAGGTTATTAGAATCATAGTCACATGGACTCATATTGTTGGGTGCTTCTAATTATTTGGTTGTTCTTTATTACTATTTAATGCTAGACAGTGGAGGGTATCATTGGTCGTTGTCTGTGTTATGTATATGGCAAGTCAGAGCCTGTACGACTTCGACGGAGCTAGGTAGCCTGTAGTACACCATTGTGCATATTTTCCTTTGCGAGCTTAGCAGTATACAAGCGAAGGGCTTTTGCCTACTCTTGCTTGCATACTTGCTAACTCATTTTGTTGACCTTTGAGGAGAGCCAGGGTAAGACCAGATACTTGAGATCTGGACTTACCAAGAGAGCCTCCTAGTCACTTAACGTAAGATAAGGGAAATCTGTTCAGGGGAGACAGTAGGCTGCGAGCATGCTTGAGCTCTGCCTAGGCTCCCTGTACCTTTATGCTGCTGCTAGACTTTATTAGTAAGAAAGACAGCATTTTTGTTTATTAACTTTAACTGCGTATGCTTTAGCGATTATTCACGTATTGTTTTAGCCTAGGTTGATGCATAGTGCACAACCCAGTATGGCTGTTACTTTGGCTAAGGAAGTACTGTTTTTGAGTTGCTGTTGTTAGTGCTGTCACAGAGTTGTTGCACTCTCTTGTTTCCATATATATGTATCCTACCTTTTGGTGTATTTAAGATACACGCTTTGGTGTCCTGCCCCCTGCATTACTCCTGTTCTATATTCGACGAGCATCTTAGAGCATCAGACGTTTTCAGAAGATTCCATATCTGTTTGCTGTAGGACTAGACTTCAAGTGTTTTCATAGAGCAGTGAAGAGTTTTAGTGTTGAGTCCAGACTCACACTAAAGATAACGTAAGCATATAACCTTTTATTAAATCTTGTCATAGTTTATTTAAGCATTGTTATTACTTGAGAGCTTTTTATTAACGTAATTACTCTTGTTGTGAGTAGGCTTTGCCGTCACCGGAAAGCCTTTGTAGAAGTACACTTAACCCAGTTAATTGATACTCCGTTATCCAGTAGATTAACTCTGGAGGGTTTAAGTGTTTTGTTCACCGGCTTAATAGTTCGAGGGTTTGGAATTAGCGTACCGTTGTTGCAGATCTAGCCTATCTTTTAGTCCAATATTAAGTGGCCTTGTTTATTTCGTTGTGCCGGGCGTAACACCGGGCCTAGCTCCGGCGAACGTGGACAGAGGCCGTGGTAAGCTGAGGAGCCGCCGGGCGGGGGGCTCCAGCTACCTTGCTTTACGTCAAACTCTAGAAACCCTTCTAGCAAATTTGAGGTGTAGTCACTAGACTAGACAACCAGCATGTATATCATTGTCCCGGTCTATCCACACTGCCCCGTTCTCACGTCCAGACTTTTCTCGTACCATAAAGGGACAGTGTTCTAATACAACAAGATATCAGATCTACCGTGTTTGAACTAGTCACAATTCACTCGTCAGGGTGCACACTGTGAATCTCTTCAGGCTCGCACTTCCGCCGCAAGGGTGTAGGTGCTAAGGAAGCCTGACAGACGCCTATGGGCATGTCCCGGTACACATGGGGTTCCAAAGCATTCATATACTGGAGGATCAAACAAGAGACTTACATCCTTCAGAGACCTCCATAAGGAGGAACCCCACATGAGAATGTTCACATGAACTTAATCCGGTCCGCTCTCATACCAACCAATGTTAAATCTGGAACTCAAGGTGTGGTATTACATAGACGACTGGCTGGTAGCAGCGAAGTCAGAGAGTACAATACAATATTTATGTCAATCACATTTTATATCATGTACGATCCCTATGTTTCAAGGTCAACTTGGTAGAGTCACATCTTGTTTCCACATGGGTATTGAGTGGATAGAGCTGGTCAGGGACCCAGCCAATCGTACTCTCAGTCAGAGTGTGGACAACCACAGCAGAATTCGAAAGAAATTAGTTGTGTTTCTCCACAGTCTCACACACCACGAGAGGGACCTGGTGGTCCCTGGTCGGCTCTCCCAAACTGCATTCAACTAATGATAAAGTTGGGCCAGTTGAAAGTAAAGAGGTTAATTTTGGAAGGACAGAACATTTTCCTCTATTGCCAGCGGAGAAAACTGAAGAAATTCTTCCATTAATTTATAACTTACTGTCGGTCTGGGTGAGGGGAGAAAAGTTGCACTCACTTATGACATGGCTTCTTCTTTCCCACCTACGGTATGGGTAGACACAAATGCTTCAACAACACCAGGCTGGATTTTGTCAATCGAATCTAAGCCATCAAGGTCTAAGTCGGAAGGGGGTCCCTAACCGAGAATATTTTGTCATCAAGCACGAGCTTGTAGTCCCTTGAGTTTTTCCTTCATACTTACATTTCCTCCCGGCGGGGGGGGGGGGGGGAATCAGTTACTTTCCAAATGGTAAACGGGTATGCGGTACTCTGCACTCACATGCAGAGGTCAGCGAGGTCTCGGGGTTTGCTAAAGTGTCAGAAGAGAATATTTGCTCTGGCCGAAGAGCTGAGCATTCATTCACCATACCTCGCACGAGTAGTTAACAGCTGTGCGGACACCCTATCCCGGCTACAGGGCGCCGTATTAAAATGAGCAATCAAGCTGAGCATCTCCAAGAAGATGTCTGCAGAACCATCACTTCCACAAGTGAATGTATGAATGTCCGAGGTAACCACAGGCTTCCTCTCTACCTATCCCACCGGGGACTAACCTCGGGGGGGGGGGGGATCCCAGACACTCTATTAAGAGATCGGCAACAAAAGAGGATACAATCTATCTGTTTCCGCCTCCGGATGCTACACTCCGGCATCAGGTAGCTCACAAACTACAAGGTTACTGGAGCTGAGTCGCGCTGGTCACACCCCCCTTTTTGACCGGCTCAGGTGGGGTACTACCAGTGGAAACTCTAAGCAAAACCTTCCGGCCTCATGCTTCCACTTGGATACAATTAACAACCTGGAGACCTCACTGACTTTTGCTGTGTGATACTCAATATTCCATATGATTATATCCGTAGGAAGAAAAGGTTATTAGTAAATTCAGTAATCACCTGTCTAAGTCTACCAAACAACCTTTTTCGATCATTTTGGCAATCGTTCTCAACCCTATCAGTAGAAATGGCTCAACCTAACGTTTCAGTAACTTTAGTTGTTAAGTACTTGAATTAGTTGTCTAACAAAAACGCCTTTCTCTAGTCAAGCTGAACAATCACCCATCTACTATTAGAACCCCAAGGTTACGGCCTTACTAGGCTACCCATACCACAGGTGGAAGGGAAGAGGTTCAGGAGGGTAGGTTTTCAAGCTTCGCCCATCACCCCGACAGCTCATTCCGACCTAGTCTCTAGACAAAGCTCTGTCTTTGCTTCATTTCGCGCAAGTTTTTACCTCGCGCCGGAATTGTTTGACTCATTATTAAGAAGGCTATGTTCCTTATCTTTTTGGGCTATAAGTAACATGAGGTCTGAGATGACGACGATGAGCAACAACTTTATTGTTTCAGTGTTGTGTGACTGAATGGGAGGATTTACATATTGTTCCATATGCCATGTGTTACGACCGGCACTACGAAATAAACAAGGGCACTTAATAATGGACTAGATGATAGGCTATATCTGCAACAACGGTACGCTAATTCCAAACCCTCGAACTATTACGCCGGTGAACAAAACACTCAAACCCTCCAGAGTTAATCTACTGGATAACGGGGTATCAATTAACTGGATTTAGTGCACTTCTACAAAGGCTTTCCGGTGACGGCAAAGCCTACTCACAACAGGAGTACTTTACGTTAATAAAATGCTCTTAAGTAATAACAATGCTTGAATAAACTATAACAAGATTTAATAAAGGAGTATATGCTTACGTTAACTTTAGTGCGAGTCTGTACTCACCACTAAACTCTTCAATGCTCTATGAAAACACTGGAAGTCTAGTCCTACAGCAATCAGATAAAGAATTTTCTGAAAACGTCTGATGCTCTAAGATGCTCATCAATATAGAATAGAAATAATGCAGGGGCAGGACACCAAAGTGTGTATCTTAAATACACCAATAAGTAGGATACATATATATATAAAAACAAGGGAGTGCAACAACTCTGTGACAGCACTAATAATAGCCACTCAAAACAGTACTTCGTTAGCCAACGTAACAGCCAAACTGGGTTGTGCACTATGCATCAACCTAGGCTAAAATAAGGCGTGAATAATTCCTAAAGCATACACAATTAAAGTTAATAAACACAATGCTGTCTTTCTCACTAATAAAGTCTAGCAGTGGCATAAAAGGTACCAGGAAACTAGGCAGAGCGCAAGCATGCTCGTAGCCTACTGTCTCCCCTTGAACAGATTTCCCTTATGTTACGTTAAGTGACTTGGAGGCTCTCTTGGTAAGTCCAGATCTCAAGTATTTGGTCTTACCCTGGCGCTCCACAAAGGTCAACAAAATGAGGTAGCAAGCATATAAGTGAGAGTAGGCAAAAGCCCTTCACTTGTATACTGCTACACTCGCAAAGGAAAAATATGCACAAGGGTTACAGGCTACCTAGCTTCGTCAAAGTCGTACAGGCTCTGACTTGCCACATACATAACTCAGACAACGACCAAAGATACCCTCCACTGGCTAGCATTAAATAGTAGGAAAGAACAGCTCAATAATTAGAAGCACCCCAATACTATGCTACCATGTGACTATGACTCTAATAATCCCTAAAGCTAGATCAAAACATGTATGTGAGAACTGGTGCTGGTAATACGACTGGCCGACTATGGAAGTCGTATGCGAGAACCAGAAGGGATAAGTAAATGAATAAAGATGAGAAGAATTGGAAAAGAAGAAGTTCAGAGAAAGAAACAGTAGTACAGGGGGTTAGATTGGGGACAGATTGCAAGGGACATGTAGGACCAAGCACGCTATGCCAAGCTCTACAGGAGACATGCGAGTAGGAGCCCCCCAGCACTAACAAAGACAGCGGCACCCAATCACAGACGACTACGTCATGAGGAGCAAGCGTCATATGACGCGCCAGGTCCGCCGGCCAATCACAAGCGTGGGAAACTCCGCCCGAGCGAGGAAGGCACACGTACATACACACGCACATAATACCACCTTGCTGCTCGCTCTCTTTCTCCTTACAACTTCACACAACATATCTTATATTCTATCAATGATATAAAATACTTCCAAGTGTCACAGACAAGAATAAAGACCACCACTAATTTGTCTGTGACAACATGAACATTATGAAAGAAAGAACATCGTTCTACGATTATTATAGCCCATTTCACTGCCCTGGCGAGCGCTAGCGAGTTACGAGTACATTCTGGCAAGCTGGCCAGCGTAACACCTCGCCCAAGATGTGGGACGTTTCAGCCTCAGGTGAACTCCACATCTGACCAGACAGAGTGCCCACCAACCCCGCATCTCCCAGCTGCTCTCCCAAGTTGTGAAAACAAGGCACGATCACAAACATAAACCACTTCATTATGAAAAAACAAAAATCTACACAATACTTCCCCAAAATAATAGCATAATAATAATTATATCACGCTCAACGAGCAAGCTTCACCAAGCCTAGCCTACTAAGACAACAACTCAGAGTGTCTTAAATTCTTGCTGTAATATACTGCACTTATATACTATCAAAAAGAAAGAGTTTTTATGTGAAGTTTTTATATTTTTTATTAGTGTTTTTGGCGGCGTTGCACTACAGGGGCAAACCTAATTTTTCTCCACTCCACCAAACACACCTGTGGTGATCTACCCTGGGTCCTCCACCCTGGACAAACAGTCAGCTATCACATTGTCACAACTGGCAATATGGCGAATGTCCAGATTATACTCCTGCAACATTAAAGACCATCTGGTTAGCCTCATATTCCGGTTGTGGAACTGATTCAAAAACTTCAAAGGGTGGTAGTCAGTGTAAATCACCACGACTGGGTCAAAAGCGGGAACATACACCTCAAAGTGCCTGAGCGCCAGCACAATGGCCAGAAGCTCCTTCTCTACTACTGAATAGTTCTTTTGTGCTGAGTTGAACTTTTTAGAAAAGAAGCTTACTGGATGTTCCACACCTTCTGTGTCTGTCTGCAACAAGACGGCACCAGCCCCTACGCCGCTAGCATCTGTCGCTAGCTGAAAAGGTCTTGAGAAATCGGGGGCCCTGAGTATGGGGTGAGTGCACAACACATGCTTCACCAGTGAGAAGGCCTTCTCACACACAGGTGCCCACCCAAACTTTTTCGTCTTTGCAAGTAGGTCCGTCAGAGAAGCTAACACCGAGGAGTATCCGCGGATGAATCTGCGGTAATACCCAATAATGCCCAAGAACCTCATGATCTGTCTTTTGGTGGTCGGCCTGGGGAACTGGTTAATAGCCTGTATCTTGGTAAGGGGGGGGGGGGGGGGGGGCACACCTGGCCTAACCCTACCACAAACCCCAGATACTGCACAGTTGCCCGAACAAAATCACATTTGCCCAGATTGACCACCAAATGAGCCTCACTCAGCTTCCTGAACAGTGCCCTGATGTGCTCGCAATGGCTTTCAAAGTCTTCATCGTAGATTATCACATCATCTAGATAAACGGTGCAGTTAGGGATCTCCGCCACTAACTCATTCATCAGGCATTGGAAAGTTGCAGGTGCATTCTTCAGCCCATACGGCATAACGTTGCAACGGTAAGTGTTCCCATCCACCACAAACCCGCACACCTGCTTCGCCCGCTCAGACAACGGTACTTGCCAGTAACCCTTGACAAGATCGACCATGGTGAGGTAACGTGCACACCCGATCTTGTCAACACTGTCATCTACGCGGGGAAGAGGGTAGGCATTGGTGGGGGTTAAGCCGTTCAACCGCCTGAAGTCAATGCAAAACCTGACCTTGCCGTCTGGTTTAGGCTGCAGAGTGATGGGAGATGTCCACCTAACCGCCCCTTTTTCTATCAGCCCCCTCTCCAACATGTAGCCTAACTCCGCTCGGAGAGCCGGAAGTTTAATGGGAGGTACACGATAGGGCACTGATTTAAAGGGGGGGTGGTCTCCAACGTCCACATCATGCACCGCATGAGTTGTGAGGCCTGGGTGCTCGGCAAACACAGTGGGGTATAAACTAAACAGGTGCTGGATCGCTGCACGCTGTTGCTCAGGCAGGTGCTCAAGCGCTTCCACAGCCACCTGGTTCGTGTTCCCCGCCCACTGATCCGCCGAGACATGACAATCCCAACTCTCCTCCACCTGTGCCTCACTGCCCCCTCTCCTTCTCCACCTTGGCCGCTGCAGACCAACACAGGGACAGTAGGCTGCTCAGATGGGCGCCTCACGAACTCTTTTAACAGGTTCACATGACAGAGCTGATTTTTCTTCCGCCTATCCGGAGTAGCCACAAGGTAATCTAGGTCAGACAACTTCCGCACGACCTTGTAAGGACCGACAAACTTGGCCGACAGGGGATAGCCTACTAAGGGCAATAAGACCAAAACCACCTGTCCTACCACAAACTCCCGGAGCTTTGCTTTGATATCATACCGATCCTTCATCAAGGCCTGATTATCTACCAAATTTCTCCCTGCCAACTCCAGGCTTTTCAGCATCCTGTCTCTACTCTCGAGGACATACTTAATTAGAGAACATGGCGGCACAGTCCCTTCCCAGATCTCTCTCACCATGCTCAGAGGACCTCTAACCTGATGCCCGAAAACTAACTCGTTGGGGCTAAACCCAAGGTTCTCCCCAGGTACCTCTCGTGCCGCAAACAAAACGTACGGTAACCCTAGGTCCCAATCCTTGCCGTTCTCCTTACAGTAGCACTGCAACATGCTTTTCAATGTGGAATGCCATCTTTCCAACACCCCTTGACTCTCTGGGTGATAAGCTGAAGAGAAAACCGTATTGATCCCATGCTGCTGCATGGTCTGTTTAACCCGTACAGCCCCAGCGACGCGTCTGGCGAGTCGGCGATGTATGTAACGCACAGCCTCAGCGACGCGCCTGACGAGTCACCCTAATTGCTCCGACCGTAACCTCAGGTGTAACCACTCGAGAGGGCTCAGATTTGTATGGGAACTGTGTACGTATCCCACGCAACCGTGCCGATGGTTGAAAACTCTCAAAGTCCACGTGCGTGCGCGTGAGCGCGCAATAACCTTTTTGTGGGGTAATTGCCTTCAATTTATTACTCCTGTAAAATACGTTTTCGGGGGCTCTGTAGGACCATTCTTTAAGCTTTTTGAGGTGTTTTTCGTGGTTTTTCCTTCATTCCTAACCCATTCGCTATTGTTTCTGGAATAAAACCATTTTTTGAAAACCGGCCGGGTTCTGGTGAACAAACAATACAAAACTAGCCGGGGCTCCACCGGTTAAAGAGTGTGGACGTGAAATTCGACCCTTGGTCCGACTGAATTTCCTGCGGGTACCCGTATCTCGAGCAATACAACAGCAAGTTTCGCTCGCACAACAGTTTTAGACTTGCCATTTCTCATAGGGTATGCATCAGGGTAGCGAGTGGAGACGTCCATGAGGGTTAGCAAAAACCTGTTACCTGCACTAGTGGGAGGCAGAGGGCCTACCATGTCGATGATAACCTTGCTGAAGGTAGGACCAATAGCAGGCACTGGGTGCAACAGAGCCTTAGGTATGCTCTGATTCGGCTTTCCCACCCTCTGGCAGGTACCACACATCGCAACCAAGGCCGAAACTTGGGCTTTAATACCTGGCCACCAGAACAACCTAGATAACAAGGCCAACGTTTTTCTCACACCCAAATGACCTGCCAACGGAACATCGTGCACCAACCGCAACAGGCTATCACGTCACTTCTCAGGGACGACCAACTGGTCAACCACTCTTGCCCCACCATCCCAACTACGTCTGGGATCCAAAAAACGGCGGTACAGGATTCCCCCAACATGAAAAAAATCTCCCGGCTTTGCATCCCCGTCCTCGTCGAGTTCAATAGCCCCGTTCCCACAACTCTCAAGCCCAGGATCTTCTACTTGCAACCGACATATATCCGAGGGTGCCAGCCTATCTAAATGCTCCTGAAGCAACTTGTGGCCACCCCCAATACTGGGCTGCTCAAGCCTTGCCTGCTTCGCCTGGGAACGTTTCTGTCGCGGAGTGCTAACACGCCTTACCATGTCACTAGGGGGGACAGGTTCTGGGGCCACTCCGGACCTCATAATGGGTGCAAGTACTGAGTTACCAAAGAGTGTCGCTGGGTCCAAACTCTCAACCCGACCAGCCTTGACTTTCTCCTTCCGACCCTTCCTCCGCTGGTCTAAAACTTGGGTACTAGTCTGTGACACCTGAGCGGACTGAGACCTGATGACAGCACACGCCATCTGCGGCATCTGGCACCTCTCGAGCCACTCTTGCCCCTCCCTACTCGTGTCGGCCGCCTTCTCGGCAACGACTAAGGGTGGAACCTCGGAAGTGGGCACCGCAAAGTCATTGCCGAGAAGGAGGTCGACCCCCTCAACTGGCAATTTCTCCACCACACCCACATCCAACTCTCGTGTCAGACCGTCCACCTCAAGCTCCACTCTGACCAGCGGGTAAGACCGCATAGCATTGATGCCTTGAACCACCACAACCCGAGCCGCGTTAATAGGCTTGCCAGTGAAATTCTTAACAAGTGTCTGGGAAGCGCCCGTATCACGCAGCAACTCAAGCCTATGCTCCACACCAGCCCACCTCACAGTGCCGTGCCCCCTATGACCATAAAAAACATCACGGACGGGTGACGAGCCCTCCTGCTGCTTCTGCACCGGCGTTGACTTCGCAACCGACTGTTTACCCCGGGCAAACGCGGAAGACCACAAAGACACGCCGATGTTGCTCACTAGTGACACCACTGCTGTAGGCGGTGCGCTCGGACATGAGCGCGAAATATGCCCCTTCTTATGACACTTGAAACATTCCACTTCACTCTTAGACTTCCCCTGAGGTGGGTAAGGGCCCTGGCCTTTCTTTAACGGGAAGGGTTTCGACTTGGGATCATAATTGGCAACAGTACTCTTAAATGGATAATTAGTTGTGCCATTAATTCGGGGGGGTGGAGTGGTACGCCCCTTGTTACCTGCCTCAGCTCTCTGTGCAGACCCGCACCCACGAATCAATGACAAACTGAGGTCAGCCAGCTCAGCCGCCTCCTACAGAGTTTTTGGTTGCTTTTCTTTCAGGTTAAGAGTCAAGTCACTGCCAGTACATTTAAAAAATTGCTCTAATAACACTAATTGCTTTACTGCATCAAAAGTAGTTGCCTTCTCCGACCTCAACCAATATTCAAATGCATCTGACAGCTCTCTAGTGTGTTCCTGGAAAGTACTCTCCTTTCTTTTAGGAACAGCCCTAAACTTCAGCCTATAGGTCTCTGGCTGTATCTCATATGCCCTCAGGACAGCCTCTTTCAACAACTCATAATTCACACAGGAATCTAGGGGCAAAGCATCGTACGCCTTGAGTGCTTTCCCCGTCAATCGTGAAGAAACAAGGGCTGCCCACTTCTCCTCGGGCCATTGGTGCTCCCGGCACTTTTTCTCAAAACGGAGAAAGAATTCTGTAACTCCTAACTCATCAAACACTGGAACCAACTTTAGTAGATGTGACAGGGACTGGTCATGGGCTCGATCCCCCTGGACGACCCGATTCCTCGTCACCTCTACACGAGTTTTCTCTAGGTCAATATCGGCACAATACCTTGCAGACTCAGCCTGATACCTATACTTGAGCTCAGACTCATGCTTTCGCTGCTCAAGCTCAGCCTCATGCTTCCGCTGCTCGAGCTCAGCCCTTCGCTGCTCGAGCTCAGCCCTTCGCTGCTCGAGCTCAGCCCTCTGCTGCTCGAGCTCAGTCTGTTGCTTAAGTTTGGCGAGCTCGAGCTGAAGCAACATCTCGGGAGACAAACTCTGAAGAGGGGGTGCTACTACCGGGGACCCACCCCGTGAGTCACTTAGAGGCATACCCAACCGCCAGCGGGCATCGGCCTGCGGGAACGTGCTCGGCTCCGGAACCCGAGGGGGCGACATGATAGGAGTTGAGTGGAATGGGGGCTGGGACGAAGGTGCCCCAGCTCCCGCTCCACCCGAACCCCCATGCACCCCACCCAGCACACTGGTAACCAGCTCACTTCTCGACAAACTGCTAGTACCGGAAAACCCTAAGACCGTGGCTACACACTGCAGTCCGTACCAGTCTAGCCCCGACACACGGTCTGCCGACACAGGCTCCTCCAAAAAATTCTGAGCATCCTCCTCATTGTTCACCACCCGAACGCCATTTAACAACTCCACCTTCTCCACCTCCTCGCCTGTCTCTCGCATTGTGCCCTCACTATGCTCAGACCCGTCCAGTGACAAGATGGAGTCAACAAAAAAAAATCTCAAGTCAAGACAAAAGTAGCCTAACTCTCACGTAGCTTTATTCACCAAAAATATTTGAAGATGTTCTTGAGGGCAATACTAGGTCACCAATAAACTCCAACAAGTTCTATATATCCTCAAAACAATGTCCACTGCCAACACTGCGAGAAATAAATTCAACCCCAAATGGCAATAACATTTCTCAAAAAAAAAAAATGCAATATTCAGTTCACTATATACTGGTCTAAGGTCGCCATTTGTTACGACCGGCACTACGAAATAAACAAGAGCACTTAATAATGGACTAGATGATAGGCTATATCTGCAACAACGGTACGCTAATTCCAAACCCTCGAACAATTACGCCGGTGAACAAAACACTCAAACCCTCCAGAGTTAATCTCCTGGATAACGGGGTATCAATTAACTGGGTTTTAGTGCACTTCTACAAAGGCTTTCCGGTGATGGCAAAGCCTACTCACAACAGGAGTACTTTACGTTAATAAAATGCTCTTAAGTAATAACAATGCTTGAATAAACTATAACAAGATTTAATAAAGGAGTATATGCTTACGTTAAATTTAGTGTGAGTCTGTACTCACCACTAAACTCTTCAATGCACTATGAAAACACTGGAAGTCTAGTCCTACAGCAATCAGATAAAGAATCTTCTGAAAACGTCTGATGCTCTAAGATGCTCGTCAAATAAGAACAGAAATAATGCAGGGGCAGGACACCAAAGTGTGTATCTTAAATACACCAATAAGTAAGATACATATATATAAAAACAAGGGAGTGCAACAACTCCGTGACAGCACTAATAATAGCCACTCAAAACAGTACTTCCTTAGCCAACGTAACAGCCAAACTGGGTTGTGCACTATGCATCAACCTAGGCTAAAATAAGGCGTGAATAATTCCTAAAGCATACACAATTAAAGTTAATAAACACAATGCTGTCTTTCTCACTAATAAAGTCTAGCAGTGGCATAAAAGGTACCAGGAAACTAGGCAGAGCGCAAGCATGCTCGTAGCCTACTGTCTCCCCTTGAACAGATTTCCCTTATGTTACGTTAAGTGACTTGGAGGCTCTCTTGGTAAGTCCAGATCTTAAGTATCTGGTCTTACCCTGGCGCTCCACAAAGGTCAACAAAATGAGGTAGCAAGCATATAAGTGAGAGTAGGCAAAAGCCCTTCACTTGTATATACTGCTACACTCGCAAAGGAAAAATATGCACAAGGGTTACAGGCTACCTAGCTTCGTCGAAGTCGTACCGGCTCTGACTTGCCACATACATAACTCAGACAACGACCAAAGATACCCTCCACTGTCTAGCATTAAATAGTAGGAAAGAACAGCTCAATAATTAGAAGCACCCCAATACTATGCTACCATGTGACTATGACTCTAATAATCCCTAAAGCTAGTGCAAACATGTATGTGAGAACTGGTGCTGGTAATACGACTGGCCGACTATGGAAGTCGTATGCGAGAACCAGAAGGGATAAGTAAATGAATAAAGATGAGAAGTATTGGAAAAGAAGAAGTTCAGAGAGAGAAACAGTAGTACAGGGGGTTAGATTGGGGACAGATTGCAAGGGACGTATAGGACCAAGCACGCTATGCCAAGCTCTGCAGGAAACACACGAGTAGGAGCCCCCCAGCACTAACAAAGACAACGGCACCCAATCACAGACGACTACGTCATGAGGAGCAGGCGTCATATGACGCACCAGGCCCGCCGGCCAATCACAAGCGTGGGAAACTCCGTCCGAGCGAGGAAGGTACACGTACATACACACGCACATAATACCACCTTGCTGCTCGCTCTCTTTCTCCTTACAACTTCACACAACATATCTTATATTCTATCAATGATATAAAATACTTCCAAGTGTCACAGACAAGAATAAAGACCACCACTAATTTGTCTGTGACAACATGAACATTATGAAAGAAAGAACATCGTTCTACGATTATTATAGCCCATTTCACTGCCCTGGCGAGCGCTAGCGAGTTACGAGTTCATTCTGGCAAGCTGGCCAGCGTAACACATGTCTCTTGGTTCAAACCAGAGAATAATGATAAGGTTACCTCTAAGTTAACGACCCCGGTGCTTAAAAGCGGTCATACATATCAGGTCTTAGTCCCGTCGCCGGCACTAATCTATTCAAAAAGGTTGTTTCCTCGGCCCCATCAACAAGGAGCCGTACGGGTCATTAGTACAGGTACTACCCTCACGAGGAAATAACTGGCCTCATGGTGTATAGAGATTTTTCAGGGTAAGGATCCTGGGTAATGGGCAGGGCCCATGACACCAGACAGGGTTTAGATTTTGCAACCTCACCTACGGAATGGAAACGGCTAACACTTAACTGTGTACTCCCATTCATGCTCTTGTGAAGCAGTACCTGTATATGGCTTTGGATAAACCAAGACTGCCCTGTGTGGCTTTCCGTCAGTGGGTCTAGTTGGTCTATGTGCTACTAAAGTTAAGCTTAATCTTAATGGTGAAAAAGAGGGGGTGTTGGAGAGCTCAGGACCTCTAGACCCTCCGCCGGACTATGTGTTAAGGTCACAAGCTGTGATACATGATTAGTCTAGCTGGTGATACAGCTCACAAATTTAATTTTAATTTTATAAATATCTACAGTATCATAGTTGCAACTATAGATTATTAAGTGTAAATTGTACAAATTTATGGTGTGTACAATTAGTTAAGGACATAAGATAAAATCAAAGGGTTTATTTATGCCTTTAAGATGTTGGACAGGAATATAAGACTGTTCCTGAAAAATAACTTGAATCTCAATGTGATATTCTTTAGCAGATGTACCTGTATGGTCATTATAAGCAGATCTTCTTCGAATTAACGCACTGCTATCTTTCCATTTTTCGAATTTTTATTGTATGTAAGCAATAAAGACTTAAGTTTGTTATATGATTCTTTTTCTCTACCTATGATATTTTGTTAGTGGTTGGATATTGTCACGCATGTCCCCCTCCAGTCTTGAGATATCAGGCATATCGTCAATGATGGAGGGGCCACTAATAAATTATAGGTTTGAGTCCCGGAGGGAAGAATGAAAACCTAATATTTAGTAGTGGCCCCGAAATCATTGACGATGTAGGGTGCCCCTCCCTTCCATCCCCTTCCCATTCGTTTGATGTCTTAAGTTTAATCTTGATATATCATTGAAGAAGGAATGGCGACGCTCAGAGCAGCGTCTCGGCTAGAATCCACATAAGACATCCAAGAGCTGGAAAGCCTTAATATAACAAATTTTAAGTAAATATTAATTTTTTATGAATTTTTTTCGTAGTGAGTACCCAATGATAAAGACGATTCCATAAGAGAATTAGCGTTACACTTATGATGTTAGGACTCTTTTTCCCTGCGGCGGGTGTTTTGAATATGCTAACCGCTGGTGCTTGAAAGGGGACTATTATACTAATAGGCATATCGTCTTGATTTCGGGGCCACTACTAAATATTGGGTTTTCATTCTTCCCTCCGGGACTCAAACCTATATTTTCGTATCTTGCTGGCAAACGGAAAGATTATTGGTTTTCCCAAATTAATTATCACAGGCAATAAGAATGAGGAAACATGTTGTGATTGCCTTTGCAACATTTATTTAAATATTGATATAAAATTCTTCACATTGTTATATCATGTAGTAATTGCTGCCATGATAGCTCCCCTAAAGAGACGTTGGCCTTTACATGTGTAGGCTACACATTTCTGCCCTTCTCTTTCTCATAGCAGTAGCAGTGGTAGTGGTAGCAGTAGTAGTAATAGTAGTAGTAGTAGTAAATATATCTGACCTGTGTGTGTGACCTATCCTGGAGAGAGCTCTCATGAGGACATGGATGCAGGAGGTCTTGCCAGCACCACTCGGTCCCAGAGTCATCATCCCGTGGCGCACCCGTTGAGTCTCGTACAGCTGAGGGTACAACCACCAATTATATCAATACTGGAGTCTCCTAAGTCATCATATAGGCTCATATCACACTAATGGAATCTTGTACAGTGGCGCTAATAAGTCATGCATCGGCTGTCAATACCTTTGGCTCGCTCTGTGCTGTATAAATGTCTTGTCAGATGTTGAATAGGGTGGGTAAGTATAAGAACATGGTTGTATATCTCACTCAAAAAGAAGAAATCATGTGTGAATATTGCTGCTATCAATTATTGATCAAAACATAATTGGTGCCGAGACATCACTTATTAGGCCGACTGTACAACTGGGGAGAGAGTCACCGTATAGCCTCATAATTCACTAATGGAGTATCAAATAAGTTGGGGAGAACCACCATCAATTATGTACTCGCGTTAGTGTCGTACAACTGAGAGGAGAGCCAGTATATTGGGTCACTTGTAGGCCTACTACATAACTAATGGAGCCTCATAAAGGTGGTGGAGAGACCCCGCATCTACACTCACGATTATTATTTGACTAATGCAGCTCGGGTAGAGGTCTGCTGGGTAGAGAAGTAATATATAGGGGGAAGTTATTTCATATTATTAATATAATCTTGTCTACTTGGAAGGAGAAGTAACATATAGAGTGAGGTATACTCTAATTAAAGGAGTAACGTCATCTGGGAGTGAAGTTATAGTTAATACTGTATTTTAGGTTAAAGATACTAGTAACTAACTAGTCTATCTATCTATCTATCTATTGCCTGACGCCGTGATCCCCGAAGGGGTGGCCACGAACGAACCGCCCCCATGCACCTCTGTCCCCAGTCAGTCAACGCCTCTCCTCCCAACCAGCACTGCCTTCATTCATATACTTCCTCACTCCATCCTTCCACCTCTCCTTCGGTCTACCTCTCCCTCTCTGTCCTTCCACCTCCCTCTCGTACACCCTCTTAGTCATTCTCTCGCTTCCCATACGTTCCATATGGCCGAACCATCTCACGTTGTTCCTTTTCACACTTTCCAGCACATCTACCTCCACACCACACCTCCTTCTTACTTCCTCATTCGTTTGTCTATCCCTCCATGTAACTCCGCACGCACTTCTCAAGTAACTCATTTCCACCGCTCTCTCTCTTGGTCTGAGTCTCTTCCCAAACGTCTATGCTTCGCTTCTGTAAGTTAGTGTCGGGATTACCACACTGTCATGCAAGGACTTCTTCACTTCCATACTGACCACTCTATTTCTTGTTACTGCTTTCAACGTTCCTATAACCCTCTTCCCCTGTTGCACCCTCTCCCGCACTTCTTCATCCATAGTCCCATCTTTACTCAACATACTGCCCAGATACTTAAAAGAGCTGACGATCTCCATAGCCTGACTGTTCAACTTCACCTCACATTCTGTGACTTCACCCCTTTCGAAGACCATAACCTTGCTCTTCCCCGCATTTACCTTCAAATTCCGTTTTTCACACACTGTACCAAACTCATTTACCAGACCCTGCAACTCCCATTCATTATCGCTCATCAGAATTGTATCATCCGCAAACAGCAGTATAGGCAGCTTCCACTCATTTCCCTCCCTTTTCAGCGATACACCAACATCCACTGCTCTTCCTAGTATTTCTTTCATGACTCCATCCATATATACAGAAAACAACCACGGGGACATCACACACCCCTGTTTCAACCCAACACTCAGGTCAAAGAACTCGCTCTGCTCATTCTCCACACATACTGCCGCCTTTGCACCCTCATACATGCTCTTCACTGCTTTCAGCAATTTGCCATCTACTACGTATATTCTAAGTACTTTCCACATGCATTCTCTATCCACTCTGTCATAGGCCTTCTCCAAGTCCATGAAGGCAACATACACTTTTTTTGCTTCTCCAGATATTTCTCCACAACACAATTCAGGGTAAATATCTTATCTACACATCCTCTTCCCTTCCTAAAAACCTCCCTGCTCGTCGCCTATCCATTTATCCGTTCTCACTCTCACTCTCTCAATCACTACCCTAATGTACACCTTCCCTACTACGCTTAAAAGATATATTCCTCGGTGGTTACCACACACTCCTCTTTCCCCCTTTGCCCTTATATAGGGGGGCTATTATGCCAGTCTTCCAGTCATTGGGTGCATTCCCCTTCTCCCATGCTAGTTTGCACATTTTCCATACCCATTCTATCACTATCTCACCACCATACCTCAACATTTCCCCACACACTCCATATGTTCCTGGTGCTTTCCCCAACTTCATTCTTTTCATAGCTTCCCACACTTCTGACCTCCTGATCCCCACCTCCTCCTCCACTACTTCTCCTCTTCTCCCTCCCATACCATATCCAACTATGTTTGCTGGCTCTCCATTCCTTACATTTAGCAACTCATTGAAGTACTCCCTCCATCTTTTGACTCTCTCTTGCTTCTTGGCTAGCATTCTCCCATTCTTATCTTTCACACCCTTACTGTTTCCTTTACTATCTTCCCTAACTTTCTTGACTTCTTTCCAGAACAGTTTCTTACACTCCCTCCATTTTACATTCAGATTCCTTCCAAATTCCTCATCTACTCTTCTCTTACTTTCCTTCACTACTCTCTTCACCACTCTCTTTCTCTCCACGTACCTCGCTCGTTTCCGCCTCTCCAAATCTTCATTCCGTCTACTACCCAACCACTCTCTATACGCTTTCTTCTTGCCTTCCACAGCTATTTTTACCTCTTCTGTTCACCATACTGTACCATTCACTCCCCTCCCTCTTCTCCTCACTCCACACACCTCCTCACATGCTGCACAGATCTCTTCCTTAAACACCTTGCTTATCTCCTCCACTTCCTCCATATCTTCCAGGTCGAACCCACCTAGTCGTCTTTCTACTGCTTTCTTGTACTCTTCCCTTATTTCCTCCTCCTGTAGCCTCTCCACCCTCCTCACCATTCCACCTTCCTCTCGCCTCCCTCCAGCTCTCCTCACCCACTTCTTTTGTATCCTTACCTTAGCTACTACTACATAATAATCAGACAGACCCCTCCAATACCCGTATACACCCTAGCATCCATCACAAATTTCTTCATTCTTTCATCCACACATATATAATCAATCAGTGACTTTCGTTCCACCATTGTCTTATCCTTCATCATCCACACCACTTTCCATGTGTACCTGTGTATCATTCTGTGTCGGAAGAAGGTGTTGGCTATCCACAACCTCCTCCCCACACATACGTCCACAAGTGCACTACCATTCCCATTCACCTCTGATGGTACCCCCCACCCTTCCACCACTCCATCAACTTTCCTATCACATTACCATTGATATCCCCAATCAGAAATATTCTTTCGTTCTTGTCAAACTTATCCAGGCATGCCTCCACATTCACCCAGAACTCCTCTTTCTCTCTTACAAGTTTATCCTCTGTCGGAGCATACACACACACAATCACCCACGTTTGTATTCCTACTTTCATTCTCACCCACACAATCCTTGAACCCACAGACCCATATTCTCTTACACACTCTTTCCATTTGTTACTTACAAACACGCACCTTCTCTCACGGCTCCCTCACTCACTCCAGCACACACACCCATTCCACACTCCCACTCTCTCACATCTGTACCCTTCCATTTGGTCTCCGTCATTCCACATACATCCAGCCTGGCATTCACTAACACTTCCAGTACCTCTCTCTCTTTTGTGCCATCATTCATGCCACTCACGTTCCATGTACCTTTCTCAGAATATCCGTAAGCTTGTCCACAGTCGGTCGGGGTTCGTCAACACAGGGTCCGTCCGCATCCGAGGCCGATTGTTCGTTTATCGTTGCTACGTATTTTTTTCCGGGTGGGGGTTGCAAGCCCACCGACCCAACCTCTTTAGTCGCCTCTTACGACACGACACGCAGAAGGCACGTTGGGCATATTCTAATCCCTTACCTCCAGGGCTAACTAACTAGTGTAATCAATATTATTACAACTGGGTGTATTGTTAACACTGACAGTGTAGTGGGCTGGCTATAATAACTAACACATGGGAAACAAAAGTCTATGTTAACTGTATTACGGTTGAGGTGTAATAAGGACCGAACAATTGCACATAACTTAGGGCCTTATCTCCACTGTATATCCTAATTCTCGTTTATGATACAAATAATGCTAAGTAATTCAGGGACCATAAGCGATATACAATTTCAAATGGTAAAGTAAAAATGGTCATCGCAAGTTGGGTTGTCTTGTACTTCCCTGACGATAGAACAGTGCGCCTGACCTCACTAAAATCCCCCTGGATGAGATAGTGGTAGTAATGTCGCAGAGAGATTTGAAGGTTAGATTTTTTTGTTTTCTTTTTCTGTATCCTTGGTTCGAATCCTGGAAGTACCACATGTATTAATTAACTTCATTGGTTTCATTAACTAGGTTAATTGGTGTATTGGTGATATTACAAATTAATTCGGGTTCAGGAGTAATTCCTAGCGAGGTCTTCCCTTGTGGTTAGTGCCCCATCGAATAACCCTTCCGGGTTTTTTTTTAGGTTTTTTTTTTTTTTTTTTAAGAGACAATGAACGGAGGAAGGAAAAACACAGATAAAACAAAAAGGTCCATGTGCCTAAAGGCATCCTCCATTCATAAAATGTTTGTACCAACTGGATTTAAACATTTGTAGATTGTAAGTTTGTGGAAAGCAATTCGAGGGAAGTGAATTCCAAAGAGTAGTAGCTCTGGGGATAAATGAATTCTGATAAACAGAAGTTCTGCATTGTGGAGGAGAAAGTGTAATCATTAGGCTATCATAGTGCAGTTCCGTATAAGTACATGCTTAGAATGATATCCAGTATTCGAGAATGAATAATAGAATGTGAGCTTGTGCTTAAACCTATAACTGCCTTGATAGTGTAATGGTGCGCTGGATTTCAGTGCGAGTATCCTAGGTTCGAATCCTCGGAGTACCACATGTATTCATTAATTTCATTGATTTAATTAATTAGGTTAATCTGCAAGTTAATTGATGGGTTGGTGATATTCCGAATGACTTATTTGGTATTGTTGGCAGGTACAGTTTGCCACATATATTCTATTCTGTTGGGGTCGTGATTTGGCAGTGCTGCACCCACTTCCCCAACCCCCTTCCCTCGCTTCACCTCCTACCAACAGTGGAAGGGAAGGAGGAAAGGTGGGCTGGGAGTTAAGAGATTGAGCGAGGGAGGGTGGTTGGATAAAGGGGCCCTCACACAGTCAGCAGTGCGAGCTAGTGGGAGTCGCTATAGTCACTAGGAGTCATCGACTTTCACCGCGAGCGAGTGGGAGTCTAACAGGAGTTGCTAGAGTAACTAGGAGTCATCGATTTTCACCGCGAGTCCGAATTTTACCCTACTCCTAGGGACTCTAGCTCGCACTCCTGACTGTGTAAGGGCCCCTTTAGTAGGTGCAGCGCTGCCAAATCACGACCCCAACGGAATAGAATATGTGCGGCAACTGTACCTGAGTTAGCTTGAGGGTCCATGGTGGGTGGTTGATGAGTCCTAGTTCATTGACCACCTCGTTGATGGCGTTGGTCAGCTGGTTGTAGTAGCCCTTCTCCTGAGCCATGTTGGGGAACAGGTCGTCAATCAGGGACATGAACAGCGGCTCGTCCTCATCTGCAAGTGTTAAGGGAACGCTATTTTATTGATATATTTATTTTCTATTATTACCGGTATATATATTTGTTTTTAATTTGCTCCCTAGACCTTTATAAAGCTTAAAAAATAATCCCAAAGCCCCCATTTTATCTGTAGAAAAATTTCCAGACCGAAGGCCGGTTGCTCCTAGATTACAAGCTCGCTATCGCTCGCCAGGAAAAATTCGACACCTAAATGCCTGGAAAGGTCTTAATTTTGACAAAGAAATGGGCGACTCTTAACATTTTAAAACTACTGGGGCTAAACATGAAGGAGAAGGGAGTTCAGAAAAATACAAATACTTCCATTAAACATTGTTCTCACAAGATATACTAGTAATGGATACCAAACTAATATTTGTGAGAGGCTTAACCCCTTCTGTACCTGCGACGTCTTCTTGACTTTATTCTAGCTATATTTAGACGTTTTTGTATAGCTTAAGAAGGATTTGTGGTAGTAAAAAGGTTAAGTGAGATAGTTCGAAGCCTGTAAATTGCTGGAGGTTCTTTTTAAACTGCATAATTTTGTCTAATAGTAGCCAGAATAAAGTTTAAAAGACGTCGCGGTACAGAACCCTGCTTGCAACTCGCTAATGTTAGCACGAAAATATACCTCAGAATAAGGGAATAACAGGGAAAATAGGTGATAACTGAAGGAGAGGAGGAAAGTGGGGAAGGAGGGGAGGTAGAGGACTGAGATTTTGCATGGCCCAGGGGCCCAATTTTTTTTTTTTTTTTTTTTTTTTTTTTTTTTTTTTTTCGATGTCAAAAGTTGATTTTTTTTTCTCACTCACTCATAAGAGTCTCCCCGCAGTGCGCCGGGGGAACTCTTATAAGTCTTCCCGCAGCTCCCGGGTTAAGGGGGGTGACCTGTTTTTGTTCTGTCCTTTTCTATCTTTCTCTGGCTTGTATCCATTTGGCCCCATTCAGCCTACTGTTTTAAGACATTTATCTCCATCCAGGTGTAATTTTTTTACTGGTGAGCGGTAGCGAGCCAGCAAATTTTTATTTTTGTTTTATTTTTCGATAGAAAAATTTCTCCGGCGAAGCCGGATTTCTTCATATAATACTGGCTCGCTATCGCTTGCTAGGAAGAAATCGACACCTAGATGGGGATAAACGTCTTAAAATAGTTGGCTGAATGGGGCCGAATGGATACAAGCCAGAGAAAGAGAGAAAAGGACAGAAATAACAAAAAGCAGGTCACCCCCCTTAATTAAGTAAGTCATAGGATGAAGGAGAGGGTTGCGGAGTTTACTTGTTGAGCGGAAGAAAGACTGGAAAAACCTGTTCACTCTCGGTTGAAAGAGTTGGACAGAATAGCAGTGGGAATGTGTTGAAAGGCGAGTGTCAACTACTCTCCGTAAGGGAGTAGGTATACACTGAGAAAGCTCTGAAGAACTCTGATTATTGCAATACCGGTAAGAGAGAGAGAGAGAGAGTGATGCAATATTGCGGTGTGTAGAGAGATTTTATAAACTTATTAGGAGGAAGTGAGTTAATTAAACGAAAATACTTTTGACTCGACCCTTTTGAGAAGTGCGGTATGGGTGAAACCTCCCCACATATGCGAACAGTATTCGGTACACGAGTGCACAATACCCCTATACAGAACAAGAAGCTGTGAGGGAGTAAGAAACCCGCAGAGACGGTTGAACACACCTAATTTCTGGGAAACTGTGTTACCAAGAGTGGTAATATGGTCTTTGCAAGAAAGGTCAGAGGAAAAAGAGACACTAAGAATACTGAGAGAGGACGAAGAGTTGATTTGAGTGTTGTTGAAGAAGAAAGGATAGTAGGGAGGAAGATTAGTTATATAGAGAAATTTGGTTTTGAAAGCATTGCAAGTTTATTAATTTGTTTCTATATTCCAATTACTCCCTCTCGGGCATAGGCTGAGAGCCTGTACATTCAAGACATGTGAAACAATTAGAGTTGCAACCAACCTTTGCCATCTTGCCTTCACAAGATGCACAGCGCTTGGTTGCCCACTCACGGCTCGAAGCAGCCCCATCTCTGGAGCTGCCTTTGTGTTTCACTGTCTCACTCGGACCCAATTAGAAAGAGTTAACAGATTAAATGATACGTGTGTTATGGCCTCTTCACATGAATTTTGAAGTGACTGTAGTAACTTATTGTCATCATAATACATGTTGCCAGCAGGGGGCAAACAACATAAAAAAAAAACAGTAAAAATAGACGAGCACGTAACTACGAGTGTACGACCTATAATTATAAACGTGCAGATCGTAAGCCCGGATACTACATCTTACCCGATAATTTCTACAAATAACTTGGCATCACTGACACGTCAGGAAAATATTCCCTACCCTATATCGTTACCAACTTATTGCAAAGATGCTCAACTATTATCGAAGATTCTGTGCACGATGGTATAATAGCTTTCTCCATATCACGTGATGTGTATAAATAAGGTGTCGTCATGTAGTGTAACAGAAGGGAAGCAACCAAACCTCGAAGCTCCACTGTCACCATCAAGTGCGATACATAATATAAAGCAAACAACACCTCGAAGCTTCACTCGATAATCTCGGGGCCTCTCTAGAGTTACAAGTTTCTGAACAGCCTACAATACCAAAAGGTTTAGACCTTAAAAAAAGAAAAATTCATGCTAAAAAAATTACAAGATAAAAATATAAATAAAATAACCAAGTATAAACATATTTTTGCTTCTTGGCAACTATGTATTTCCAATATATTGAATTGTCTTCAAAGCAGTAAACTGCTGTAGTGTTGATAATTATGAAGTATTCCTTACTAACCCTTTCCACACTGAGGCTTCTATAGGGAAGGGACCGCCTAGTAGCCATTTTTCCCGGTAATTCTGCTCAAAATACGTCGCCCTAGCACCATAACCGTAGCCCTAAGGGAATTGGAACGAGCTCTAATAAAAATATTGGGTCGAACTCTCCTTATACCAGTTACCATCCATTACCTACCTCCTTACACCACCCAGGAAAATTAATCAATACTTTGCTTGTTTTGTCACTGTAAGTCGACCCCCCACATTACACTCGCAAGTGAAAATATAGCCTACAATTTTCTCCTTCCTTTCCATTTGCAATACCTTGAGAGGATATTTACAGTTAATTTACCATGTTTTATGTTTACAAGACAGTATACATTATTGAATGAATATGAAATGAACCACATATTTGTACCTGATATATAACTGTCACAATTACATGGAGAAGTGGCTCTGTTTTCATTGATTTTCAGCTTCTAAAACACCTCTTCATTGAAGACACACCCTTCCTCAACCAATGCACTAAGCATACTGATATAAGTATGGGTGGCAAGATTAGAGCAGCATCTGGCAACAGAGTTGGTGCAACCAAGTCAGCCGGTATTACCAGAACGTATATGTACAGTTGGTCAAAGCTCCAGCTGACCCACTCTCGCTCTGGGGCTCGCAGAATTATCTGGCAATACTGGTGTAGGAAGGAGGTGTGTCTTACAAAGATTGTTATTGGTAGATCTGATTTCGGCTATATCATTGTTAGAACATATACTAAACAAGGGAAAGTAAGCCTATCTCGAATAAAAATGCATACATCGCTATGTATGATCCCGAACATTCACCCAAAGTTCGTAGATTTGCTTAAATATTAAAGTTATTATATCCACTGATTGGCAACTACACAAGTATTGCCAGCTAATTCTGCGAGCCCCAGAGCAAGGGTGGGTCAGCTGGAACTTTGACCAACTGTATGTACATCGGCCGCAGTATAGCCCTCTTTTACATAGGACATACTGTATATACAGTATAATTTATGTCAGCTGCAGGGAAAGGGTTAATCCTTCAACTAACGCACAACACTCTGAGGATCATTGTTGATGAAGGCGTGTTTGTACAAAGGGTGTCCGGCCTCTTCCTTAAAGAAACTGGCCATACCTGTAATGTATGTGGTGTAGAACAGACCTTTTGATAATCAATCAATTGCGCGTGAGCGCGCAAATACCTGTTTTTGCCTACCCATTTCCCCATGTTAATTCCGACTTTCGGGCGCACCGTAGGACCCCTTAATGACCTAGGGGATTGTTTTTTTGTGGGTTTTCCTTCATTTCTAACCCCTTCCTGGTGTTTTCTGGAATTTATTTTTTGTTCACAACCTGCTGGTCCTGGGTGGTACATTTATTATTAACTAGCTAGGGTTCAGTGGGTTAAGGCTGTATTATTCACACACAGAATGCGTTAACATGGTAGGCTATACAAGAATCTCATATTTTGATGATTTTTAAGAACCTGAAGTATTTTATGCAAGTTGAATATTTTTAATACACTTAAATACAGAACAACACTTTGCAAAAGGAAATGAGTGTATAGGTCACATTTTGTTATGTGTCAAGTTTCAACTAATTATCTTCAACACTTCCTGTACCCAATAAATATTGTGTAATTTCTCAATTTTACAGGGTTAGGTGCGCAATATTCTAATCCAAATATAGGCGAATAGGATATTTTCTATAGGTCAAGGGCTGGTCCTATCCAGAGTGAGGTTTGGCATCCTCTACCCAACCTAAGCCGTTTCTGTCTGTCTCTTTTCCTGTACTAAGCTAGGAATCCTCCCCTTCTAAAATTTACTTTATAGACAAGACAGAGAAAGGGGCGAGGGAATGTGAAAGTGGTCCCGAACCCTAAGGATTGGAACTTTAAATGTTGTTTCTGTTCGGATTCTGTCTCGAGTCGGCCACCCCCAGCTATGTGGTATGTGCTTGGGTATATTCATACATACTTACATACAAATATACAGTATATGGATGCAAATATTGCGCTCAGGTTCTCGGCTAATAACCCGGCAAATAATAACAATATCATCCCCCAGTATTACAAGATTAAGAATGAAAGTTTTAATTTCCAGCAACATTTTAATATTGACCTTCTTTTATGTTATACATAAATTGGATTGACAAATTTCAGCTCAGGGTGTCAACAAGTTTGGCAACATATCAGAACAGCATTATCCACAGCCCAATGTTAATTGCTATTTTTTTTATGCTGCTTAGCATCCAAGAAGCATAGGATATTTGGTAGGTCAGCCTTTGTGCATGTCGATCATTGGGCATAGATCCTCCTACAGTTGCCCCTACCCCTGCAGTATCTCCTCTGCCCCCATGGATTGATCTATCTGGGATCCTCCGCCCTCAACTGAGCAATGATTTCAAGAAATCTCAAGATGCTGTGATAGCCAGACACTTCTTTGGCGAGTTAAATGCGATAAGATTCTGGTGATACTATAAGATATTTACCGATGGATCCCACATTGTTGGTGCGTCCACTGCTGCTGCTGTGTATTACGAGGACCTGTCGATGTGTCAGACCTGGAGGCTGGAGGGACATCATGGTATATTGTCGGTGAAGTTGTTTGCGATCTATCGTGCTTTGCTCTTTGCGTGCACATAGTTGCCCCCCCCCCCCCCCCCCCAGAAAGTGGTAGTATACACTGACTCACAGGCCTCCATCCACCTCTTACGGTTGGATCGTCCTGCCTTCTACCATTTGAAACACTGGCATGGTTGGTTCAGGATCTTTCTATGGTGGCAAAACAAATATGACGGGCTTGCAGAGCGCAATGGGACATGGAGCTTCGAATGATCCTGCCGGACACGACACTACTCTGCAGCATTGGGCGAGGCACAAACTGAGGCGTCTTGATGTTGCCCTGACTCGATTACATATTGGTCGCTCTTCACTTACGGCACACCTGTATTCTATACATATGACGGATAGCCCTGCATGTCAGTGGTGTGGGCAAGATGAGAATGTGCGACATGTGTTCCTGGACTGCCCCCGTCCCTGCTCTGCTTGGATCTTCTTGAAGGCGCGCTTCTCTGCACTGGGTTATAACAGGATCTCTCTTCCCCTGCTACTAGGAGGACGTGGTGTGGAGGACCATCTACATATGAGGGTGATCTGGATCATCTGTGTCTTCCTCCTCTCTTCGGGGTGCCTGTCCCACATCTAGCGCCCTGTGACACCTCGCAGCTGTTGTGGTAGGGTAACAAGCAGGTGATCTTCATCTGCAGCGCCCTTGAAATCTTCAAGATTCAAAATCATATATTTGTGCATATGACGTTTGAGTTAATTATTTTTAAAGAGAAACTACAGATCGAATCTGTCCACCTCTGAACTCCAACAGCATCAATAAAAGCAAATATTGATAGGTCTTGATGTTTGACAAAGGATAAAACCTTTATCCTGCATAACCCGTTCAATACCGGTCCTCTTTATTATATTTTGACAATGATTAGACGATATTATTCAGCTTTGGAAGGACGACTACCCATTAATAGGCTACAGACTACCTCAATTAATCCTTTTGGCTACCATGTCCTTCCTAAACTTAATACAGTCTTCTTAACCATTTTGTTGCAGGTGACGTTCTGGAACGTCCTGGCAAGTTACAGCAATTTCCAGGCTTTAAAAGCCTGTAAAAATCGTATAAATCAAGTGTCAGTGGGCGGGAGCGTGAGGGGCCCACCTCCGTCCGGCCCTCAGAGCAGCGAGCGGCTCACTGAGGTACACTGTGTCTCGCGCGGGTCTCTCTCTATGTCTCACAGCAGTGTAGCCAAGCGAGCGTGTGCTACCAAATAGCGGGTTTCCCGCGTTTCACTGGCACCACTGCGGGTGAACCAGACGACGTACGGGGCCCGTTCTGGTCTCATTTTGAAGCTATTTTCGTCTAGTTTTCGGCAGAATACACTTCATATAATGCAGATGCTTGATTTATCATTCAGGAGTGCCTGAATATGTCCTAAATAGCCCAAACATAGCCACAGCAAAATGGTTAATGTAGCTGAAATGAAATAAAGGGAAAATACTAATCGTGTGCCTGTTACTAACCGACCAGCTTGGAGAGGTTCATGTCTCGGACGACCCTCATAACAATGGTGGTCTCGGAGTCCTTCGGGTTGGCTCTCTTGGCGGCTCCCAGCGTCCGCAGTACCGACAGGATGTTACGTAAACCAAAGTCATAGTGCACCTGCCACACAACACACACATATACTTAAGGGGGTAGTGCTTGGTTTTTGGTCTATATATTTATTTATTAAATTATTTTTGAGTTTCCTCGCTAGACCTTTATCAAGCTTAGAAAAACACCCCTTAGACCCCCTTTCAAGCTAAATTTGTACTTTTTTCGGTAGAAAAATGTGCCGGCCGAAGGCCGGTTCCATCTAGAATTATAGGCTCGCTATCACTCGCCAGGATAAAATCGACACCTAAAGGGCACAAAAGGTCTTAATATTGACAATAAAAATTAGGTCTCAAAATCGCCAAACTAACGAAACGAACGTCTTCAAACCTCAAAACTAATATGCTAAACTTGAGACAAAAAGGGGTCCATAAAAAGCGAGTACTACCCCCTTAAACAATAATGTATTATATGGAACTTTAATAAAACTTAGTATTTACTGTTTATGCATTACACTATCAAGACAGTTAATTCAAAATGATGTGACATAAATGAAATGTAATTCTACTTATATAAGGTATAAGGCTGACCTGTTTGGTAAGTTGTTCTTCACATAGTTTGTAGAGTGTGAAGAACTTGCGAGCCAGAGTGATGTTCTCCAGGAAGCCACAGGAGGCCAGCTTGACCCTGATGATGATCTGTCGGTCGGGCACCATCATGGCCACGTTACGGAACTGTATCTTGAGGTTCTCTGGCAGCACCTGACGCCCGTGGTACCCCAGGTTCTGGTCAACCCCCCACCGGGTATATACACCATCAAACAACTGCTCTAATATATGGTGACCGGAAAACTCAACCAGTAGACATTTTTATTTATTTTTTCTATGTGATCGAGGGAGGCAAAAGGCATAACTGCCTATATCGAGTGCCTCCCCCATAGTTGAAAGAGTGACAGGGCCAAAATCAGTAGCTCTCAACCAGTACCAAATCAACCAATGCGGTTAGGTTAGGTTAGTACTATATTTTGGCACCGGTTTGGTTGGTCTTGGTTGATTTAGCACTGGTTGAGAGCTACTGGTTGAAATGGTCTACTGGTTGAGATGTCCGGGAACCGTATTATACTGTATATACATTATATACAAGCACATTTGGCACTGGTTGAGAGCTACTGGTTGAAATGGTCTACTGGTTGAGATGTCCGGGAACCGTATTATACTGTATATACATTATATACAAGCACATTTCATACACCCATCAGTAACATTGCTCCCATGTCTAGGCTATATGTACAGAGAGGGAGCCATGATGGGATACTTACCTACTTTATATACATGCTCAGCTTACCAACCATACATCCTGGTCACACACAACCACCAATAACGTGGTTTGCCTGAGTATATGCATAATGAGGGTGGCATGCTTGGCTGCGGAACTATGTAAAGTCGCGTCATACATATGTATCGCTACATTCTTTAACTACTTTATAATGAGGAGTACACAATGCAATACACAACAATTGCTTGAACACTTTCAATACATTACTTAATCAGTTGAAACCCTCAAACATGTAAGGGTAACTATGCTCACAACTACTCATATTACCACACCACTCTCATCTCTGCTCATAATACAGGCAACACGTTCCTTTCACCATAACATACTTACACGTCTGTGCTTTGATAATCACCGAGAAAAATATATTATTGAGAAAACACAAAAATGCCATTAAAACCGAGCATGCGTTTTAAGGTTTTCTGAAAACATTAACGTCATTACATTCCGAATGTGTATTTACATATTTTTAGTAGATAACGTGTTTAACGTGTTTATGAGTGGAGCTTGATTATAGCACTAAAAAAAGGCCTAATGCATGAGAAGAGCAAGAGAAGGAGCAAATATATATTATAAAAGAAAATTCATGCAATTCATATAACAGGAACATGATATGTGAAGTATTTGCAATTTTGTGTTTATAAATTGTCAGAGGAAAGAGATATATTTTTGTCTATGTGTATGAGAGAGACAATAGGCAAGGCTGCCTGTAACAAGTGTCTCCCTCAGAGCTGAAAGAGTGACAGAGTCAAATTAAAGGCTGTTGGTGGTCATCTTCAAAAATGTGTTTCTTTGGTGTATTGGAAAGCAGTGTGGTGTGCTTGTTAAGTGTAGTGAAATATATAGGAGGAGGTGTTTGTGAGAGCTAGCTGGATTACTCTCTGTGTAGGTGAGACCAAACAGAAACAGTGAGGGAGGCCCAGAAAATGAAACAAGGGTTCCAGCAACTCTTTATCACATACCTATGAGGGCTCCCCATGGCATTGCCCTGCTCGATTTGTCTACAATAATATATGGCGAGTACAGAACAGGCGGGAGTAAGAATTAATTATTTGGAGATGAGTAAAACGTCTATTAATATAAACATGCTGAGATTTAAGAGAGTAATGTTGAGGAGTGATACATGTGATATGGTAAAACCAAAACTTAAATCAATGTTATATAATTTATTAGTGGCCCCTTCATCATTGACGATCTGCCTATTATATAATAGCTACCTTTCAAGCCCTTGCGTCAGCTGTTTGAAACACCCGCGCAGGAAGAGAAGAGGAGCCAAACTCTTAAGGGTATGCTTATTCTCTTACGGAATCGTCCTTATAATTGGGTACTCACTACGAAAAAACTTCGTAAATATTAAAAAAAAAAAAAAACACACATTAAGAACTGCTATAATCAGGCTTCCCAATTTGTGGATATTTTCCCATGCGCAGTCAGACGCTGATCCTCCTGCGATAACGCTTCCTTCCTCTTCCTGCGACCGTGCTGTGCAGACGTGCGAGTCCGTCTCTTCATTCTACATTCGTTCGCCTCTTAGTGATTCTTTTGCTCATTTGTATTTATATGAGACATTATAGAATAGGTTCAGATTAGTTAGTACGGTCGTCCAAATTGGCACGGTCTTAGGAAGTGTGTAATATAGGGTACAGTGTTAAGCGCCCATGTGGTCCTCATCGATCCAGGGCGCCTGATGTTAACTTTTCCTTTTCAGCATTAAGAATCTGAGGCTCAGCAGTTTGCGGCTACTATAACGTCAAAAACTTCACACCAAATTCCCCAAGACACTCGCTCATGGTTCTCCCTGTCGGTAACTAAAGCCGGAGGGGTACCACCTGCCATACTAAATTTTCTTTCGGCTCCTAAGTTGGCCTTATGTGAACTGCAGGAGCAGTTTTCGACCCCACCTCCAGCGCAACTGGACAAAGACTTCAAGTTGCGTCAGAGGGCTTTGAGATTGTTTTCCCAATTCCTGCTGAGCCGCCAGATTGCTCAATCACTTATTAGGACCATTGAAGCCATTAATGACTCTGATACTAGAAAGGCCTTGGAGTTATTTAGATGTTTAATACTCCAAAATTCTATACAGTCATTGGGCGACGTCAGAACAGCCTTGCTTGAGGCTGTCAGAGCACGTCAAGACCTTAGAGTCTATCTGGTGAAGAAGCTGCCCGAAGACTTGGGTCGCCGAATAATCCTATCACCAGTATTAACGCTCTCTCTAGTTTGCCCCACCATTTGGTAGGCCATCTTTAATCTAGTAGACGTTACCAGGACACGTGTTCCCCTGGCACGGAAGGATCACAAATTCACTAAGCCTTATGCCAAAGCTAAGTCTAGTCAGAAGGCTCAACCTAGTGGGTCTTATCAGTCCTTTCAGGGGTCCAGGTCTACTCCAGCACAGGGGAGCACTCAGTCCAAAGGTAAACAAGGTAAACCAACAGGTAAATGGAACAAACAACATTCCAAATACAAGTCAGGTCAAGGGTCAATAGCTACCAAAACTAGCCAGCCGTCCACCTCTACTCCACCACCTTAAACAAATTATATATTTTTCAAACTCTCTCACTCCCAGGGCCCGGCAAGGACGAGTTGGATCCGAGTACAGTTACGCCGGACAAGCCCAGTCAAGAGACTGGGTCATTCTGGACGTGTCACCGGGCTTGGCCCCGGCGGACCTGGGCTCGGACAGTGGCACGCAAGGGCATAACCTGGCGGTGGCTCCGGCGGCCTCGTTTACGTCACCCATTAGAAATCAATCATGTTTCATTAGAGGTGGAGTCACTAGTCCAGGAAATGATCACCAAGCATTAATTCTAGAATTAATGGATGGGGACAAAAGAATCTAGTTTCCTTTAATGCACAGAAAACCAAGTACATTCAATTTTCTAACCGACAGAATCTCACTGACTCCCATATATTTTTTAATGATGTAAATATTCCCACTTCCCCTAGTATTGACATTCTCGGTGTAACATTAACTACTAACTTGAGCTGGACACATTATGTTAGAAGCATTGCTAAGAATGCCTCTAAAAAACTGGGACTCCTGTACAGAGTTCGAGAATTCTTCACTGACGAGCAGTTGGCCGTAATATATAAAAGTCATGTGCGTTCTCAGATGGTTTACTGTTCACCTCTGTGGGGTGGAAGTGGAGTGGTTGCATTGAGGCAGTTGGACAAAATTCAAAATAAAGCTATTAGATTAATCAATAACCCTGCAATCACACAGGACCTTCCTACATTATCCATACGAAGAAACGTTGCATCCCTTGCATTATTCTACAGATATTTTCACAGCAATTGTTCCGAGGAACTTGCTTCAATTGTGCCGCCTCTCCACATCTTTCCCCGTAGAACTAGGGCAGCTGAGAGCGCCCATGAATTTACACTTTCTCCTCCACAATGCAGAACTTCTGCTTATCAAAATTCATTTATCCCCAGAGCTACTACTCTTTGGAATTAACTTCCCTCGAATTGCTTTCCACAAACTTACAATTTACAAATGTTTAAATCCAGTTGTTACAAACATTTTATGAATGGAGGATGCCTTTAGGCACATGGACCTTTTTGTTGTATCTGTGTTTTTCCTTCCTCCGTGCATTGTCTCTTTAAAAAAAAAAAAAAAAAAAAAAAAAAATAATTGTACCGGTCAATCCAACTTGCCCAGTTTACACGTACAAATTTGTTCTCGTACCAAAAAGAGACAGTGTTCAGATGAGACCAGTCGTAGAACTATCTCATTTGAACCGTCACATTCACAATACATCGTTCAGGATGCTCACTGTGAATCAAATCAGGCTAACACTTCCGTCACAAGGTTGGATGTGCTCGTTAGACCTGACAGAAGCCTATTGGCACGTCCCGGTAAACAAAAGGTTCCAAAAGTTCCTCGCCTTGAGGATAGGGCATTGGACTTATGTATTTCAACGGATGCCCTTCGGATTGAACCTAGCACCAAGAATCTTTACGAAGTTAGTCCGTCAAGCTTTACTACCACTATTAAGTCAATGAATCAAGGTGTTGTGGTACCTGGACGACTGGCTAGTAGTGGCAGAATCAGAGAGTCAATGTCACAACCATGTCAATATAATTCTCAATCATGTGAAATCCCTAGGGTTCAAGGTCAACTTGGCACAGTCAAACCTTGTCCCAACACGGGTAATTCAGTGGATAGGGCTGGTCTGGGACGCAGCACATCTTACTTCAGTCAGAGTGTGGACAACCGCAACAGATTTCAAAAGAAATTGTTTCGTTTTCTCAACAGCCTGACTACCACGAGAAGGATGTGGGAATCTCTGATCGGCTCTCTCAACTGGATTCAACTTACTGTAAAGTTGGGCCGGTTGAAATTAAAGAAATTAATCTTGGAAGGCAACAAACATTTTCCGCTGTTGCCGGCGGGGAAGTTATGGCAAACTCCAACATTTATCCACAACTTACTGTCAGTTTGGGCGAGGCATGAAACATTGCATTCAATCATGATGTGGACTTCTCCTCCACCTACAGTGTGGGTAGATACAGATGCTTCAGGGTGGGGTTATCAGTCGAACCTGGGCCATCAGGGTCAAGGCCTTTGGTCCCAGTCCGTAGATTTTCACATAAACGCCATGGAGTTGATGGTCCCCTTAATTTTCCTAAAGGCTCACGGTTACACTTTACAGGGAAAATCAATAGCTTTCAGAAGGGACAACTTGAATGCGGTGTCATGCATTCAAAGGCAAGGGTCAACGAGGTCTCGGACTTTACTAGAATTGTAGGAAAATATTTTTGTTCTCACGGACAGCCTGAACATTCATCTTCACGCATCTTATCTCTTCCACTTAGAAACAATTGGACACCTCGAGACCTCACTGACTTTTGCCTTTTGGATATTCAAAACGCTAAATGGTTAACTCCTTATGGTGAGAGTGTAACAAATAAATTTATTAATCAGTACACGGCATTCACCAGGCGTCAATATCAGTCCTATTGGAAATCCTTCACCACCTGGATAGTGGAAACGGCTCAAACAGAGGTGTCTGTTGCTCTAATTTTCAATTACTTGGGCTACTTATTTGAACAGAAACGCTTTTGAGTAACAACGTTAAATTTTTTTTTGTCAGCAATTAAAATCATATTTTGTGATTTAACGGGTCTACCTGTACCGCAGGCGGAGGAGAAGCCTTTCTCCAAGAAGGGCTTCATGCGTGCATGCTTCAAGCTTCGCCCACCACCCCGTCAGCTCATGCCTACCTGGTCACTCGATAAAGCTTTATCTTTACTTCATTCACCCAAATATAATCGCAATCCCTATTTTGATTAGATTCTCAAGAAAGCTGTGTTTCTTATGGCTTTAGCTACAGGTAGCCGGGTGTCTGAGCTGGCGGCGATGAGCAACGAACCTAACTGTCTGAGGTTTGGGCGGCGCAATGTTGATGTGCAAATTGCGCCGTCACCCACTTTTATTGCGAAGAACGAACATAGTGATCATGTTTTTTCTGGGTTTACAGAACCGGCGCTCAAGCGCGGTGATACACATCATAATCTATGCCCAGTACAATCTATGATTAAGTTGTTGAGAGTGTCTCGGCCTAAGCAACTGAGAGCTCTCTGGGTTTCGAGTAGCCTACAGGTCAGCGCATCACAAAACGAAGGTTAGCAGTTCTAATAGTCGAGGTTATTAGAGAAAGTAACCCTGGCGTAGTGGCAAGAGCCCACAATATCAGAAAGTGGGCGGTTTCTCTGAGATTTTTATGTAATTTTTCCATTGATGATATTACTAACACAAATTTATGGGCATCGAACCATACTTTTTTGACGCGCTACCTGTCTGTGGCCTTAGATCGACCAAAGCTCACCTGTGTGGCACTACACCAACGGGTCTGAGGGCTCTATGTGCCGATTAGACACAAGAAAAGTTTAAGAAAGGGGGGGGGGGGGGTGTAAGGGAGTACTAAGACCCCTCAGCCCCTCTGCCGACAAGACAGTTTAATGCTCCGCCGGACAAGTGCTTCGCCAAAAAAATGTGATAAGTATACTGTGATATACTTAAATTAATATAAATTTTAGTTTTAAGCAAAACATTACATTAGTACAATATAACTATGAAATACATGCAATACCTTGTCCAAAGTACGAAGTAGTACAATATTAGGTTAAGGATAAATGATTTGTGACAGAGGTTTATCACATATTTTTATACCTTACCTGAATTCTGACAAATGTATGTAAGGAATATATCTTTCTTATGTCCGAATCAAAGATTCACGTACAAAGCAAAGTTTATAAGCAGAGTTTCTTCGAAGTACGCCCTCTGCTTCTCTTTCCATTTTTATATAACACTATATTGTATGTATACAATAAAATTAAGATTGCTATTGTGGTGTTTGGTTTTCAACCTATTATTAGATTTATTAGTGGCTTTGGATATTGGCACGAATGTCCCCCTCCAGTCTTGTGAGATCAGGCAGATCGTCAATGATGAAGGGGCCACTAATAAATTATAGGTTTGATCCCCGGAGGGGAGAAGAGAAATCCTAATATTTAGTAGTGGCCCCGGAATCATTGACAACGTGGGTCCTCCTTCCATCCCCTTCCCATTCGTTGATATTTAACACCTCACAAGCGAGGGGTTTTGGGCTATTTTGGGCATATTCAGGCCCTCCTGAATGATAAATCAAGTATCTGCATGAAAAGAAATGTATTCAGCAAAAAACTAGGCGCTAAAAGCTTCAAAATGAGACCAGAACGAGCTACGTAGCACTCGTCGTTCTCAGGCAGTGGTACCACCAACATGGGAGTTTAGCGTATAGCGGCATATTTTTTCCAGCTATGCTCACTACTGGCTACACTGCCGGCCTCTCGAGAACACAGGGAGGGTGAGTCAGTGGGCGACGGTAGGCCCTGGGAGTCGGACGTGTGGCCCGCTGCGCTCCCGGCCATTTGCACTCGATTTTAACCCTTTAAAAGCCTTAATAATGCTTGTAACTTGCTGCAAATTGGCACCCGGCTATAGCCGGGCGCTGCTCTTTACTATCTTTAGGGGTTAAGTATTCTTGATATGTCATTTGAAGGAAGCGTTATCGCAGGAGGATCAGCACCTGGCTGCGCATGGGAAAATATCCACAAATTGGGAAGCCTGATTATAGCAGTTCTTAATGTGTTTTTTCTTTTTTATTATTTACAAAGTTTTTTCATTGTGAGTACCCAATTATAAGGACGATTCCGTAAGAGAATAAGCATACCCTTACGAGCTTGGCTCCTCTTCTCTCCTGCGCGGGTGTGTCAAACAGCTGACGCAAGGGCTTGAAAGGTAGCTATTATATAATAGGCAGATCGTCAATGATTCCGGGGCCACTACTAAATATTAGGTTTTCTCTTCTCCCCTCCGGGGATCAAACCTATACTATAAGTGTTGGTCTCATCAAAAATATTGTTATCACTCCATTGAGTTTACCTAAAACGTTCATTTCGTCCCTCAATATATATCTAATATGCAACAATTAACCATTGAAACATACTCAAAACATATTATTGAATAAAATATGTTAAGAATGATACTTAGGATTATATGGTTATAATTACTATTTGTGCATCTGTGTCAACATAATGGAGGCTCAAGAACGCTGTCTGCAATGTTATCCTATGATCATTTGTGTAACATCTACACCAGCCATTACATATGTGCAGTGTAAGTCATATACAAGACAAACATTAGTATTTCGGATTAGGTTGCTCTCTGGTTATTATATACTAGTTACTGTAGGGAGAGAAATTCACGCAGAAAATAACCGATAAATGATGAAATTAAGAGGAATAATAGGTGATAATTGAAAGGGGGGGAAGGAGGGGAAAGGGGGGGGGGGGGAGGAGAAACATATGGATGAGTGGTAGGAAGTACTAGAGGGGAATTATCTCACCTAATGCCATATTCCTTTGTTTTGAGAGCCCCTGGGGTGTTTTGGAAGTTTTTTTTATGGTCTTGCTTCTGTGACGCCTATTGCGTTCACTATGGTGACCCTTCCATGAGGTCTATCGCAGTTCTTGGGTTAAGGCCTACAGTACCATTACTTAACAAGGGCCCAGAGACCTGCATGTACTCTCTCTAACAAACTAGGTAGTATGATAGTAATTCTACCATTAGTACAACAGTAATCCATTGAAGGCCACAGACATTGACAGCCTGTAGTTGTTACAGGGGAGTTCATGGTATAACTATTATCTATAGATATAGTAGAATACTAGTGTAATAGTAATTCTACAAGACAGTTCACCATTGCAGACCACATACATTGACAGCCTGGAGTTGTAATGAGGCAGGATCATGACAATATTCCCGTGGACTTTGTGGATGGCAACGTGTAGCCTATGTAACATGTCTGTGTATAGTGCTATAGTTTCCGTTTCCTGTCGTAGCCAAGCGAGTCACTTTCATTGGCTCCTTTCACCTGGGGGGTTATGTATCGCTCTCCCTTCATCTTAAGAGGGGGTGGCCGTATTTATTTCCTCATTGACAACAAATGGGCGAACGTCTTCAAATTTGAGAAGTAATGGGGCTAAACATGAAGGAGAAGGGGGTTCAGAAAAAATAAAACAAATATTTCCCCTTAACCCCTGTCCAACGGGGATGTTTGTAACTTCTAATACCTGGCAGGCGGGCATATTTACCCTAAATGAGCTTCATTCCATGCTCTTTTTCATGCATAAACAAGAGCCAGAGTGTAATACAATTATGTATCCGTGAAAGAGCGATAATAGAGCTTTCCAATGACACCTGAATCATCCTTGTACGACCACGGGTTATCCTGTAGCGATCGCGCAACACGAGGGGAAAAACCCTAAAATAAGGTAATTTCCCGAGTTTTTTCCTGGTCTCACGAGGCCGTGGGTGTGGAATGGTGCGGAGGTACCTTCAGTCGCGGCACTGGGTCCGTGCCGAGCGGTCAGAGCCCGCCAATCGTCCTCCCAACGCGTGGACTCTCTCTCAGAGCCGATAATGTGCTCAAAATCCCGCCCGATTAATGTCGGGCCCCGCAGAGGTGGCCATGATTCTCTCACTCGACATATGTCGGGCCCCGCGGCTTGAGTGTTAAGGTTCTAATTGATCTAACTTTGTTCTGTAAATGACAAGCAATGTACAGTAGACTATTATACTAGGTTTAAATCTAGCAGACAAAACTATAGTAATACAGCTTTATATCATGGTATTTAGGAAGATTATGAGCATATAAATTAAAACCGAAAATTTTAGAAGCATAAATCTAGTAAATAATATAATCAGACATAATTTTATTTAAGCAAATGATGTAAACAGGCACCGTACTATTTAAGCATAATAGTGTTTTTATGAGAGTAGAGGCATAGGACAGGCAACAATAGAATGATATAGTAAAAATATAAAGGACAGGGTAGGCTAATGGACAATATAATATTCAAAATCTGCAGAAAAATGTAATGTTATGTCGGGCGCTGGCCAGCTACCAAAAATGTCGATATCTAATAATGGCCAAACAATAGCAAAGACTGTGTGAAGAGCTCTGAAAGTATTGGAGGTGTGGGGGAAGGTACAGTGGCCCACATAAGTTATGTTCCTCTCCGTGATCATACATATAGAAATAGAATGCGCATGATTGAATTCAGAGTGTAGATTCTTATGCAGTGGTTAACTCATCTGACTAGGCAACTGATAATTATAATAAACTACCCTCACAATTCATTCATACTAATTTTAATTTTATACAATAGATCAGGAAGTGGACCAGACTTTATGTGGGCAGCTGTACATGTGATGGTGGCGGGTAGAGACAAGCAGACATGTACACACTCACTCACATTTGGGTCACAGATTTCCTTAACAAGGTTTCTATGGAATTAGCATTATGTTGCTTAAGGGGGTGACCTGCTTTTTTCTCTTTCTTGGTTGTATCCATTAGACCCCATTCATCCTAGTGTCATAAAGACATTTATCCTAATCCAGATGTCGATTTTTTCCTGGGGAGCGATAGTGAGCTAACATTTAGGGAGAAATCCGGCTTTGCCGGAGAAATTCTTCTATAATAAAATGTACAAATTTAGCCAGCTGTCTAATTCATTATCCAAAATGTGGTGGTTCGCTATCGCTGGCCAAGTACTGTATACATCGACACCTGGATGGGGATAAATGTTTTAAAACAATCGGCTGAATGGGGCCGAATATATACAACCCAGAGAGAGAAAAAAAAAAGCAGGTGACCCCTCTTAATGTGAATGCGTATAGTCGGTTCAAGGTATGTAGACAAGGGTAACTCGCTCCTCCGACACATCTGATTGGTCAATGTCTATGATGGGGTACACCAGAGACAATATCCATTGGCCTTCTGGGGAATCACTGGTCCTCTAATATCCTTGATCAATCCTTATGTTTAAATTAATGAATGCAAAAGGCTTTAGGAGAGTAAAGATCAGTATTCAAATAGGCTACAGTAATAACAAAACAGGATTTTGCTGAACTTTTCTCCCAAACAAAATATATATTTAAATGACAAAACAATAATGAATACAAAACAATTTTGTTAGTAGACATGTTACAAAAGCATGAGTTATGTTATGTTTATTTAAGAACTGTTGTGAAGATGACCCATTTATGACACTGCATATTTGTACTAACATTTATAAATAAGTAAGCCTGCATTTTTGCTCTTAACAGTCCACTGTACCTGTTATCTGAGAGTGGCCTCTATGCGTCCACTTTAACTTTATGCATGTTTCATTTTGATCTGAAGTTGATCTGGCGTTAAACCCTTGCCAGAACAAAGGCCCATCTTTACCTGGTGTTACTCTTACCACAAGCATTACATTTATGACACCCATTGTTTAATTTATGTTTCTATAATATGTTATTAAAAACCCAGTAACTATCTTTCAAGCGCAACATTTACTCTAAGCTTTAATAATGAATTATCGATTACCGAGGATTGGGCAATTATGATTTAGAGATAATGGTTAATGAGATGGACAACTATTATATAACTTTCTGATAATTCAAAATGTTGTTGTTGTTGCTATTGTAGTTCCCCAAACTGTCTGGCTGAACAGTCCCGAGTCCGGTAGACCAAAGCCGATTCAGATGATCGGGCCCTCGAAGGGGCCAGAGTGAGATGATATCTGTCTCTGATATCAGGGCAGCGGGGGAGGGGATCATCATCCCACGGGCTTGCACCCCCAGACCAAAGCCCCCACCGTCCGCAGCCCCCCTTGCAGTGCCACCCAATTGGATGACCTTGCCAGCATCTAGAAGGAAAAGTAGTGCAGGAAAAGAGACAGAGAGAAACGGCCAAGATTGGGTAGAGGATGCCAAACCTCACTCTGGATAGGACCAGCTATCACCCGTCAACATTTTGTCTTCACGCCAGTGAGATATTCGGACGTAAATTACCCTCATCTTGTATAAATTGAGTGGACAATACTTCAATGTCACCGAAAGTATTCATGCATATAATAATTTACTTTACATAATATAAAACAAGATACATAAATCAGATTTTATATTTATGTATTTTTCTTTTGGCAATAATGTAATGTTTGGTCGGTGTATAACCCAAATGTTTGTGTGTGTGTGAAGCAGCCTGAGGGAGTGAGGGAGTGAGGGAGTGTTGTGGTGACGGCTATTTTGTTACCTTGTTCCATTTGGCGTTTATGTTCTGTCAGGTGTGTTGGGAAGGAAACTATGTTAGAACCTCAACTCACAAGTCTCAGCATCATATTATGTTGAACTACCTTAGTCTCTCTTTAACTTACCTTACGTAGTATTAAAGGGAACATCTCTATTATGGTAGAATATTGGTCATGCATTTTATAATTCGTGATAAACAAAATATATTGGTCATACAGTGAATTCTTCCAATTACGGAATGTATTGAAACCAATTTTTTATTAAGCTAGTATATTATTATTTTCATATACAGTATATATAAAGTGTATATATATACAGTATATATATATATATATATATATATATATATATATATATATATATATATATATATATACTGTATATACTGTATATATTATTTTTTTAAGGGGGTCTTACAATACGATATTTGGTAATACTGTACATTATCCAACTCTAGCTCTTCCCAAGCCTTCTGGCATCTAGCCAAAAACCTCTCAAAACATTTTCTTCTTCGTATTTCCCTCCTCTTTTCCACTCTGATGGTACTACCATAAAAAAAAAAAATCAATAAAAAAAAAAAAAAAAATCAATCAAAACTACCGTCACTTCTTCCTCTGACAAAGCTGAACTCTTCGCTAACACTTTCGCTAAAAACTCCACTTTGGATGATTCCGATGATATTCCTCCCTCTCCATCACCTCTCTCCTACTTATGCCTAACATCATAATCTCTTCTAAAGATGTATTTTCTACCCTCTCTGGGCTTAATACTAAGAAGGCTTGCAGACCGGATGGTGTTCCTCCTGTTGTCCTAAAAATCTGTGCTTCCATGCTGACTCCCTGTCTAGGCAAACTCTTCCGTCTCTGTCTTTCCTCTAATGACTTCCCTTCTTACTGGAAGTTCGCTCTCATTCAACCTGTCCCAAAGAAGGGTGACCACTCTCAATCCTCCAACTTTCGTCCAATTGCTCTTAATTCTTGTATCTCTAAAGTTTTTTAAAACTATTCTGACCTCAACATTTCTTAAGCATTTATTTTTCCATAACCTACTCTCAGACTGCCAGTATAGCTTCCTTAACCCCTACTGTACCAGAGGGTATTACCATAAATGTGCCCTCCAGTACCAAGCAATTTGGCCAAAATGGATGCAGAGTCGAAAGAGAACACCCTTCCACCTCAAAAGATGGAGGAATACTGACTCTCATAGCCTGTGGGACTTGGATATTAGCTGAGCAGTGTTGCCAAGGTCTCAGAGCAGTGCTAACAAGTCGTGGTACCAGGCACTGATTGATACGGGCTGTTAAAATGACAGCATATTATGGACAAACGTTGTCCGTCGCTGGTGCTGACGAGATACTTTTTTTTACTGTTGGCCAATGTACGTCGCTGGAACATTAGGTGTTAAGGGCTGCTCTACTGGTGACCATCTTTCTTACATGGTCATCCTCCATTCGGGACTTCGGTGAGACTTTTTCTGTTGCGCTAGACATATCGAATGCCTTCGATAGCGTCTGGCACATATCCCTCATTTCCAAAATACCCTCCTTCGGTTTCTATCCCCCTTTCTATCTGTGCCTTTATCTCCAATTTCCTTTCTGGTCGTTGCATAGCTGCAGATTTGGATGGCCACCGGCGTTCATTTCCTCAATCTATCACCTCCGGTGTTCCTCAGTTTTCTGTCCTATCTCCAATTCTCTTCTTATTATTCATTAATAAACTTATCAACTGCACCTCCAGCACCATTCACTCATATGCAGATGACTCTACATTACACTATTCCACTAGCCTTCCACATTATTCACAGCAGGAACTCCAAAACTCACGTAAGGCTTGACTTATCCTTCGGCAGGGGTCCCTTTATTCTACTACAGCGCTTACTCCCATGGTGCACCCAACATCGACAGATGCTACATCGAATCGAGTTAGCGCCCACACCCTTTCTTCTATTCAACAGCTGAGCTTTGGAACTCTCTCCCAGAATCAAGCAATCTCTCTTCCTATGACCTAAATTGCTTCAATCTCCATGTGTTCAGGCATTTTGGCTCGACCGTCCCTTGATTTTGCCCTTGTCACTCTTTCAACTCTGGGAGAGGCACTTATCACAGGCAGTTCTGCCTTTTGTTTCCCTCACTCACAAAGAAAAACAAACAAACAAATCTGGTTCTGTACCAAGATGTATTTCGTCTCGAGTGGCTAAACCTACTAACGAACTATTTAACTACTTAACGAACACATTTTTGTATCCATTCCTGTATTGTTAGACTTCACTGTATGCTATCGATCTACAAACAGAGTAATACATGTGATTTTCTTTGTTTAAGTATTAGGTTAGTAATATATAATAATTTATAAATATTAATTAATACCTATGTAACAAAATAATAAATTATTTTGATATTTTCTTTAAACACAATAATTTTATGTGAGGATAAATTCATTAGATTCAAACAAGTGTTGATACTATCACAATCAATTTGATGCCATGCAGTGTGCAACTATTTGTTTTATCCCTTAGTTAAAAATACATGTTAGAATTACAACAAATTATAATTAAATGTTTCATACAAATCAGGTATGGAACAGAGGTTAGCTTCTTCATGGTGGGTGTTTACTTATCAGAATGGGTTAATATATTAATCTTTTACTTAATTATATTTTTCCAAGTAGCAGAAATCCTTTTACCCAGTGTAACATAATAGGTTTGGCGTGTCAGTGCTCGAGTGCATCTAAATATAATTCTATGTAGAGTTTCATATTATATTAACATATATAAGTCGATATGCCATACCTTTAATGGACGGTATTGTATACTATTGTTACATATATAACAAGGAGACATGTACATTTAAGAATATACAAGTGTATTATTTAGTTTGCTACGGGTTTGTCAATTATACTATACAGATACAAAATGCGAAGTGAGATATACTTTCTGAAAATTCACTAACCTTTGATTCGGTCAATTATTTGTCAATTTTCTGGAACCTGTAAGGATTTTTATTAATTTTACATAATGATTTCAGCAGTACTGTACATTACAGACGTAGTGACAGAAGACAAGTATTACTTTATTCTTTAATTCTGGATAATATAAATTTTGCGTCACACGCATTATTTGTTTTAATGGCATATATGACGTAGTAAAATATAACTCTAGCCATTGCTTAAATATACTGTTCCCAGCTTTGAATTTACTTCCCCAAAATGATCTCCAGCAACACACAATTCTCAGGTATTCATAGAAAAGATGATGAAGACGCATACATGTACGTACTGTACAGGCACATTGAATATTATTTTAATTTTCTAACAGTCAGTCAAGCCACTGGCTTTCTTTAATGTATACTTTGGCTTGTAAATTCGATCTGTTAACACAATAAAGTGCGGTTGTGTTATTCCAGATGGCGAGTCAAATAGAGTGTTTTGCATGTCTCAAAGCAGTCTGACTTACCAAACTAGCGGAACTTTAGGTGTCTCAGTTTATCTCTCAGTTTCGGCTGCTCGAACCTTACCCGGTATATAGCAAGATCAGTCCACCAAACCATGAATGATGGTTTATCTATTGTCTGCATGTTGGTAGTCTGTCGTAGCCTTTCTCCACAATATTACTCTGACAGATTGCTCTCACACTGGTTTGGTTATATGCCACGGTTCCTGTACCTCCTCCCATTTACATCCTCACCTCCAACTGTTCAACCGTCACCTTACGCCCTTTGAGAAGTTTTGCAATTATATGTATGGCGTCTCTGTCTTTCAAGTATATGGATGTATGTATATATAGATTATTTTAACCCTAACTATGGTAATGGTATGAAGATATCATATTCTAGGCCCGCAATAACAGCCTTACAAATTTTTATGAGGGAAAAATTTAGATTCACATACTCCTAAAAGATTTATCTATCAATCTCTTGGCTCCGAGAACTACTAGCTCTAAAGAATTACCATGAATATTGATCACTAGGTGAGTCGCCACTAACCATGGTGAGAAAGATGCCAAACTCCGGGTTCATGGTGATGGTGTCGCCATCAGTGAACTGGAAGGCCTTGCGTCGATCCTTCTTACAGGTGTGGACCACAGCAATTTGTTGGGCCGCCACCGACAGAACCGGCAGCTCAATCCTGTTGAACTCATCAAAGCAGCCCCACGACCCAGACTGAGCCAGGCCTGAGGAGGGAACACAAAGAAACTGCATTAATAGACTGGAAAATATATGCATATGACACTAATGCATAGTTGTACTGCATGGGATTGGAGGTTGGTGAGTTGGACTGAAGAAATAATTGTGAAGTACAAGTTGTGGACTGCAGACCAAAAGGACCTCAGTTCGAGTCCATACCAAACGTCAGGGGTTTTCCAAGGTGTACTGGTTGTTCATGCTGTTCTAAATATATCCTGGCTAAAAGAAAACACCTCCTATATCGTCACCAATTCATAGCATAGAAGATGCCCGACCATATTCGAAGATGCTGTGAACGACTGTATAGCTGCTCTCTCCAAATCAAGTGGCATGTATAAATAAGGTGTCGTCATCTAGTGTGGTACAATGAAATCAACCAAAACCTTGAAGCTCCACTGTGTCCATTTAGTGCGACACATATGAAGCACCCAACATCTTGAAGTTTCAATCGATAACCTCAGAGCCTCGTAAGGGTTACAGGCTACTGAACAGGCTACTGAACATGCTACAGTCCCGAAGTTGAGACATAAAAAAACAAAATATATATATAAATATATATATATATATAGTACACCAACAAAGGAATAGAGTTCTCAATAGGGGGCTTTAGTCCTGGTCGCGATTAAGGAAGACGTTTGGGGTTCCCGAGCAGGACAACCTCTAGGCCAGGGTTATAGTCCCAGTATACCTGGGGATATAAACTTGGGGGTCTCGGGGACTCCGGTCACGTTCTTCCTGACTTTAAGGTGGGCTTAATAATCCTCAGGGGTTGATATAGCCTCAAAAGTTCTATTTTAACTAACCAACTATAGTACACTATAGTATAAAGTCCTAAACTTTCCTGGTACTTGCTGAGAACTGACATGCGGCCTATTTAGAACTGGGAATAAATGCTCTGTGTGTGTATGATGTTACGTCATAGCAGCAAGAATAGCTGGTTCATATACATTATATACATATAATGTATATACAGTATATCTATCTATCTATCTATCTATATATATATATATATATATATATATATATAAATATATATAAATATATACTGTATATATATATGTACTGTATATGTATATACTGTATATATTGTATATATATATATATATATATATATATATATATATATATATATATATATACTGTATATCTTTCTCTCAGTCTAATGCAAAAAAATCTTGGTTTACTCATGCTTGTTGAACTGCTGTCCGCAACAAGGAGGAAGCATTCAAATGGTACCAACGTCTTAAAACTCAAGCATCTCATTCCTCCTACGTTTCTGCCCGGAATCAAGCCAAATCTGTTCTTCGACTTGCCAAACACTCTTTTATTAATAATAAATGCACTGATCTATCCAACTCTAGTTCTTCCCAGCTTTCTGGCATCTAGCCAAAAACCTCTCCAACAATTTTTCTTCCTCGTCTTTCCCTTCTTTTTTCCACTCTAATGGCACAACCATCACCTCTTCCTCTGACAAAGCTGAACCCTTCGCTCAAACTTTTGCTAGAAATTCCACCTTGGATGATTTTGGTGGTATTTCTCCCTCTCTCCTACTTATGCCTAATATCCTAATCTCTTCTAAAGATGTATTTTCTACCCTCTCTGGGCTTAATACTGAGAAGGCGTACAGTCCGGACGGTGTTCCTCCTGTTGTACTAAAAAACTGTGCTTCCGTGTTGACTCCCTGCCTAGGCAAACTCCTTCGCCTCTGTCTCTCCTCTAACGTCTTCCCTTCTTGCTGGAAGCTTGCTCTCATTTAACCTGTCCCAAAAAAGGGTGACCGCTCTCAACCCTCCAACTATCGTCCATTTGCTCTCATCTCTTGTATTTCTAAAGTTTTTGAAACTATTCTTGCTTCCAATTTTCTTAAGCATTTCTCTTCTCATAATCTACTCACAGATTGCCAGTATGGTTTCCCTTAAGGGTAGCTCTACTGGTGATCTTCTTTCATATCTTACTAACTCTTGGTCATCTTCCTTTCGGGACTTCAGTGAGACCTCTTCTATTTCGCTAGACATATCGAAGGCCTTCAATAGAGTCTGGCACAAATTTTTAATTTCTAAACTACCCTCCTTCGGTTTCTATCCCTCCATCTGTGCCTTCGTCTCCAATTTCCTTTCCGGCCGTTCCATAGCTACAGTTGTGGATGGCCATCGCTCACTTCCTCATCCTATCAACTTCGGCGTTCCTCAGGGCTCTGTCCTATCTCCCATTCTCTTTCTAATTTACATTAATTATCTCAACTGTACCTTCAGTCCCATCCATTCATACGCAGATGACTCTACCTTACACTACTCAATTAGTTTTCCAGAACGCCCCAGCCAGCAATTCCTCAAAAACAAAAGTAATGAAGCCATACAACACTTATCTTCTGATCTAACTACTATTTCCAATTGGGGCAGAGAAAACCTTGTTTTCTTTAATGCTTCCAAAACCCAATTTCTCCATCTTACTACCCATCGGGAACTCCCAGTGGACTATCCCCTATACTTCAACAATACAAAAATCAATCCTTCATCTTCTTTCAATATTTTTGGTGTCTCTTTTTCTTCTGCGCTCTCTTGGAAGGACCATATTACCAGTCTTGCTGAGGCAGCCTCCTAGAAGATGGGTGTGCTTAACGGCCTCAAGGGGTTCTTTACCCCTGTACAGCTTCTTGCTCTGCACAGTGGCACAGTGCATCCTTGTATTGAGTATTGTTCACATGTGTGGGGAGGATCCTCTCACACCGCACTCCTAGATAAAGTAGAAAGGAAAGCCTTTCGTATCATTAACTCCCGTTCACTCACCAACTCTTGGCAATCTCTCTCTCTTCGCTGCAATATTGCATCTCTCTCGCTTTTCTATCGCTACTACAATAATCAGTGTTCCTCAGAGCTTTCCCAGTGTGTACCGCCTCGTCAACGTCGGGTATATAGTACCCGTCTTGCAACACAATCCCACCCCTACTCTGTGTAACTCTACAACCCAAGAGTGAAACATTATTCGCAGTCTTTCTTCTATTCAACAGCTGAACTCTGGAACTCTCTCCCAGAATCAGTCTTTTCCTCTTCCTATGACTTAAATTGCTTCAAACTCTGTGTGTCCAGACATTTTGGCTTGAACGTCCCTTAATTTTGGCCATTTTACTTTTTCAACTCTGGGGGAGGCACTCGCCACAGGCAGTTCTGCCTTTTGTCTCCCTCACATAAAAAAGAAAAACAAATCATGACCGATTGTTGCACCAGCTGAATTAATGATACGGTTGACCATGGGATCCTACTCCACAAATTGTTAAGCATCGGGATAAGGCGAGGTAGCATTCTTGCTCCTCATATTTCTGAGAGATCCCAGTAGGTGACTCCAAATAGATATACATGATATTATAATATTCTCTTGTGTTTAGTATAGTGCCCCAGGGACACACCTGTCGTATCTCATCTCTACTCATTGGTCGACTACATCATCGGTCACTATATCACAACCTAATTTACTTCTGCAACAAAATATTTAAACTTGGTAAAAGTCAACAAAATTTAACGAGGACAAGATTCATACCATCAGATATTGAAAGAATGAAGACATAAATAACTCGACTCATCAACACACCCACAGAACCCAAGTCATCTCTTCATACTCAAGTACAGTATACAGTATAGACAGTCTGAGAGTCTATCTTAATGATAATGACACCTTCTAAAGTTAACATTGGTCACTAAACATGATTATGAACATGCAGTCCCTAGAATCAATTAAGCGAGCCTTCAAAAAAACATTACTGATATCCAGAACCAGATATAAGCTTCAAGATAAAAGATAGAGGGCCTCTCCTTGTCTCACGTGAGCACACACACAGACACACACATGAGTTTTGTTTTATGAATATTTGTTTTCAATTTGGATAGGCTGGATAATTTGAAGCCCCTTGTCATGTGAGGCCCCTATTGCATGTAAGGCCCCAAGCTATAGCTTATCTAGCTTATACCTAAATCCGGCACTGACAAAGCTAATTGTAACATAACCTGATTCATATTGTGTAACAAATTGTGGATTAATCAATAGGGCACTAACCCTTGAATATCCTGCCGAGGCCACGGTAGTCCATCTGGTCAGAGCAGTTGAAGACCACCACGTACTTGCCTAAGGTCTTGCCCATGTCTTTGGTAGTTTCAGTCTTGCCAGTGCCCGCGGGACCTGTCGGACATGCACCCATGCTCATGCTCAGGGCTTGGGCCAGGGTGATGTAGCACCTTTGAGAAAATACTAGGATATTAAATTAAAATAACCTTGAGTTTCAGCTTTGGTCATTACATTATAATGATGTTTTTTCACTATTAGCACAATGTAAGAGAGAGAGAGGAGTGAGAGACTGGTGTACTTGCCTATCTGTAAGGGGTGTAATGACCAGCCTCTCTGTGCAGCCGACAAATTCGTTCTGGTAGTGGAAGGTGACATCTGTTAGCACAATGTTGGTGCGGTCCAGGTCTTCACGAAAGTAGATGCGACTCTGACGCAGCCAGTCGAAGTCAGAAACAGACCGCACGTTGTTCCGACACTGAGATACCCAACATAGAAGATTATTCCGAAATTGGACTTGCAGATAGTTGATTACACACAATATTAAACATAATTATAGGTTAGTCAGATACTTCCTAGTATAAAGATTGCAAACATGTTTTGACGCAACCTTCACTGTATTAAATCATAGAAATTGTAATTTCTTGTTATTGTAGTGTGATTAATAAATAGTTTTAATTCACGTAATATAAGATTGCAGAAAAGGCACCGCTACATACAATACATTACTTGAGGAGTGCTGCTCTCAAAATATATTATTCCTATCACTAAAAATTTTTACTTTCAGAAACAATCTAACCAAAAATGTGTGTCCTCATCAACAAGTTATACATAGGGCTATGTACTGACCAAGCTGTCAAAGATGTCCCGCTGGTGAATGTGGATGGTGATGAGCGTCTCGTATTTCGTTCTCTGGACGGGTTCGAGGTCCCTAGTGGTCTGATTTATGAGGAGGTTGAGCAGGTCCAAGAAGCGGTTGTTCATATCTGCCATGACCCGCCGGTCAGCCCGGGCTTGGATCAGTGCCATCTCCGAGTCCCTCGTCCAGATCATTTGTAGCCCCAGGATGCCCACCTGCAATAATATGTAGTAATAGTGTCCCACTCAGAGTCCATATCATCTGTAACCATTTCATCTTTTTCGTGTATGTATTGATCCTTCACATTTGGTTTGTAAGAGAGCCTTACGTGATTCTATATACCGGTATATATACAGTATATATATATATATATATATATATGTATATGTATATATATATGTATATATATGTACAGTATATATATATATATATATATATATATATATATATATATATATATATATATATATATATATATATATATATATATATCTAAAACTCTTCGTATGCCGAAATATATGGTTATAAGAATATTGAAGAGCCAATCTACATGATGTCAGCAATTATTTTCCAACCTAGTAAGTAAGCTTGGGAAAAAATTTAGCAAATATTTTCAATAATTGCAACACGGTCCATGTCTTAACAATTTGCTTAGTAAAATGTCTTTCCCTATTTCATCAATTGACTTTGTAATGCAGATATACTATATATAAAATGCGGCATTAGTAAATTTTACACTCATTTTATATATAATCCATTCATCTCTCCGTCTTCTTTGGCACTCAGTAACAAGTAACCAAATGAAGTTCAGCATCATTATGGTGCTTGATTTTTATTTCGTGAAACCATAAGATGAATAAATTGATTGGATGTAGTAAGATGTTAAATTCTTTCATTATAGGTAAATAATACAAAAAGTTCAGGGGTATACGCTGAAACAGCGCATAGTGGATCAAAATTCCAAGAACAAAAATTGATTCACTTAAATTATTATTATTATTATATGAGATGCCGAAGTCTCCAACCAGGGTGGAGAAACACCATCAAGATGAATCCACACAAAACACCCGGAGGCACTGGAGAGAGACTACAGCAACTTGGGAAAAAATAAAAACGTATGCTGTATACTGTACATATACACATATTAAACACAGATAACATATTATGCAGTGGAGGATATCAAGTATAAATATAATACAATAAAATAGAATAAAATAAGTTTAAAACTTAGAATTAATGCTGCAAAAAAGCATTAACTCTAGATTTAAAAATGGAGATATGAGCTGAATTGACTAGCTCATTTGGCAACTTATTCCACAAGTCAACCATGGCCGGCACAAAACACTGTGAAAACTGTGTAGTAGAAAAATTAACACGGCTCATGGCAAGATCATTAAGATTGCTTGTGAATCTAGTTGCACGAGCCCGGACTTAGGGCCCGGGCAGAACCCCATGTAAGGGATGCTGAGGGTTGTTAAAAACTTTAACTAAAAGACAAAGGGCACCAACTTTATGTCGATGACACAGATCAAGAGACAAATGAGGTAGAATAAAACTGATGGAATTTAGTGACCTGTCAAGCAACTTGAGATGGCAGTCAGCTGCTGACAACCAGACAGGTGAGCAGTACTCGAAATGTGGCAAAATAAAAGCATAAAAAGACTTGATAAGTGTGGCGTCACAAGCAAATGTTTTATAAACCTTGCGAAGCAGACCAATTTTTGGGGAAATGGAAGAGGAGAAAGAACGAATATGCTTTTCAAAAGTAAGTTTGGGATCAAGAGTAACTCCTAACAAACGCAGAGTATCCACATTCTCAATTTGCTCGCCAGAAACTTGTAGATAAGGATGGGGAGGATCCAAGGTACGAGATCTGCTGATGATAATGGAGTGTGTTTTACTAGCATTAAGTTTCATGCCCCAAAGTTCACACCATGATGTAATTTTGGCTAAATCCCTATTCAGAGCAGTAGCAATTACGTGTCGATCTATTGGTGATGAAATTGACGCATAAAGATGATATAATGAGCTGTGGGTTATCCATGCGTAAGCACCAGAAAGATATCGAGCACCTATGGGATACACGGAACATTGAGCCCTACCTTCCCTCAGCCATATTATAGAAAAAGTAAATGTTGACCTGGGCTGGGAACTGCTCGAGGAAGCGGAGGACGTTGAGGTCAGGGTCCTGGATGACGTGGTGAGCCTGGCGGATGATGCCGTGGACTGACTGTTGACACATTACCAGTAGCTTCATCAGCCACACCTCCACGCTGCCCTCAGCCCGCACAGCTTTCTCAAGCTGATAACACAACAACCAATCATGTTAGCAGTCATTTCAGCAGAAGGCAAACATAAAAATCTTGCATAAGAGATGCAAAGCGTATTAGTTGGGTGCACTATCGATAAATCGTAAGTGTCTATACCACAATTTCTTATTTGAGGCAGCAAGACTTGCATCTTACAGTCAACAGATCAATCTTCCGGGAGATAGAACCAGCTAAGCACAGTTATGATACTAGTATTCAAAATGTATGTTAAACCCATTACCATTTAGTATTTAGCATTAGCCCAAAACAAAGTGACGTATATTGTGTAACCTGGACATTTTCGCCCTCAGAGGAAGAGATAGCGGTGATGCGGTCATAGTCCTGTTCGTGGAAGCGGACTGTCTTGGTGTTGTCGAAGATGGAGAGGAGGTGGGCTTGGATGGTGTGGGAGTCTGAAGCCTGACCCAGAATCTCAAGCAGGGCAGGGTCTGACACGAAGAAGAATCGGGGGAACATCATCCTCTTCTTCTCCAAGTACCTGACAACAAGAATTAAGTCTAGAATTTTCTGAAATGTCATTGTTTTACTGTAGCCTCTTGAAGAATATATATAAGTATAGTCAAATGCTATAATATCCTTTTGTCCAAGGACAGGGTAAATTATTGGCATTGACCTAATTCTAATTAGGCCTACACAGTATGCATCATTGGACACATTTTGTCTCGAGCTATCTCTATAAATCAGAATGTAGTCAACTGCCTCTAAAATCTTTAATTTTATAATTCTAACAGTTTTATCGTAAAACCAACGGTCACTGACGAGTCTCATGTCTCCAACACAACAATGGAGAGTAGCCTCTCATTGGGATATGAGGCATTATATAATTATATGTTCTTCTTTATGTATTCATCTCTGAGACGATTTTTGTATTGCCTACAAGTATTTTATCAATGTAGCAATATCTCCAAGCATACAATGTTGATCTGGCCACATACAGATGACAGAACAACTCCAGAATGAGAATAAGAAAAATGTAACTAAACTAACTTGAAGGCGAAACTAGCAGTACCAATATTAAGGCTTTGAAAAAAAGCAGAATTAATCATTCTGCATCACAACATCCATGACAACAACAACAAAAATTAGCCTTGTTCAGGCAGTTACAAGACAAGTAGGCCTACATTACTGACGGCTATAACCGTCGCTGGGACTGGGGAGTTACTTATCTACTGACGGCTATAGCCGTCGCTGGGATTGGACGGGTTAAGTGAGGTACTTTAAAGCCTGTTAATTGCCAGAGACCCTTCCTAAACTGAATAAAATTGATTAGTAAAAGCCACAATAAATTAAAAAGACATTGCCAATACAGAAGGGGTTAAGAGTTACTTTAAATTTTTTAAATAATTCAGCATCGCAGGATATAGCAATCTGTGATTTTGATGGCGTCGGGTGAACTTAAATTACTTTTTCTTTGCAGAAATAGAATGTTCAGTCTACCATACTTGTAGCACATACAAGCCAGAGAAGAAAAATATTCGCTTGCAACTGTCTAAAAAACATTTAATTTGCTTTTCCTTTCTGGGCCCTCATTCCCTATGCTCTCATCTATTTATGTATCCTTGTTTATTCTTCCCCTTTCTCTATTTATCCTCCATCCCCATTTCCTTGCTTCTATATTTTTGACTATCCTTATTTTCCCTCACTCCACCTTCTAGGTTCTTCTCTCATCCTTCCTCAATTCTCTTATCCTTCTTTATCTTCTCTGTCCTTTCATTCTTCATCTGTCCTTCCTTCCTCTCTATTTGCCCTCCCATTACTCATTTCCGTTCTCTATATCTACCATCTATATCATCCTTTCTTTCTCTCAATGCTCGCTTCTCTCTCTAGTGTTCTTCTTTCCATTGCTATATCTGTATATTCCCCTTCTCTCCATCTGTATTTACTCCTTCTATATCCTCTTTTCTTCCCACTTTCTTCTCTCTAATCGTGCTCGTTCTCTCTCTATCCTTCGATCTTCAATCTCCATATTTCTTTCAGTCTCTATATTTGCACTCACTCCACCTTTTTGAGGACGACAGTATCTCTTCATTCATTCTTTATCTTCCTCTTTCCATGTATTCCTCTCTATCCTTCCTCCCCCTTTGTCATCCCTTTCTTTCCTTCTTTCCTCATGTGCATTTATTCTTTCCTTTCATCCTTTCTCTTCGTTGTATTCCTCTCCATTCTTTTTCCTTTCCTTCCTCCAAGTCAAGATTTTCGCCAGCGCGAGACTCTTCACACTCTCATAGCTACTGATAAATTGAACATAGCCATATGTAGTTCTTTCCTGCATGTGAGAATGTGAGTGGGTGCGGTGTTTTCACATATGTCACTAGGTTTATTGTATACTAGTAGCATGTGTGGGCAATCATTCAAACATCTGGTAACGTCTACCTGACCACCCCTGACCACCACCAAATCGCAATGTTGCCACATATGCTTGTAGACTCATTGTGTGCCCTAGACGCGCGGGGGATATCATCTATTCATGCGATGGCACCCACTACACCATCCCCGCGGCCCGGGTTAAGCGCCAAAATGTATGAATTTGAGCGAGAATTCTACAACATAGAATCTACGCAGTTGACACTTGATGCACATATTTGTTATTACATAGAATCTACATATCTGACGCCATATTAGTTAACTCTCGTGGAGCGGGTTGTCTTGTGTATATCACCGTAGTGCCAGGCGGGTATATTTGCCAAAAATTACCTTCATTCCATGCTCTTTTTCATGCATAAGCAAGAGCCAGAGTATTATACAATTATAAATCCGTTAAAGGACGGAGGTTTCCAATGACACCTGAATCATCCTTTTACGACATCTGGTTATCTTGAAACTATCTTCCAACGAAGGCGAAGATCGGTAAAATAGTGCCAATATTGGCCTTTTTTTATGTGTGAGAGACAGCACATGAGTAAGACAACTGCATGGCGGGCTTCAGTGTGCGCCCAGATGCCGTGGTGAGCGGTTGGAGTCCGCCTATGCTCCCTCCAACACCTGGCCTCTCTCTCAGCGCTCATAATAGCCTCAAAATGGCGCCCGTCATATAACGGGTGGCGCAGGACAGGCCAATTTTCTCTTTCCCGTCATATGACGGTTTCCGCGAAATAAGGGTTAAAAGTTAAACATTTGAATTAGTGTATCTTTATTTAAGATCACGACTGAACTTATATGATTTTGTTTTATTAGTTTCTTTTGCAGCCTAGACTTACTATAGCATACATATTTAATTGTTGGATAACGAATTCTGAAGATCTTATACTAGATGTCAATGGTAGCCAACACAACGTTTGCTTGGGTTCGCAGAATAACGATACAACAGTTGGCTGTTAACTCCTTGCACTTTGCATGCCACCTAGTAAGCTTTTCACTCTAGTCTTTTCATTGTAGAGTCTAGAAACCTTGACCTTCAACCACTAATAACTCATGAAGAACTTTAGCAATCGAACTGATATTTATGCCACTTACTAAGAGTTAACCCGTAAATAGGTGTGAACATTTGCAGCCCATATTATGTACTGTACCACTAATAGTTACTGCATGTTTTTAATATGGGAATGCCCATACCATCCTAATGTAGTGGAAACAGAAAATGTGTTCATAACTATAGCATGTCGGTGGACTTTTTGTGACATACTAGAACTAAGTCTACCACAAATTCTCTTTCAATAATGTCCTTGTCACAACAGGATTATTACCCCGGATTTTGTGATTACTAAGTAGCAAGATTAAGATTACGCAGCCTTAACTTCACTAGAAATTTAGAAAATGCAACTCTGAAACTTAACCAACCTAGCTAGAGAGGATTTCAGGTAGACCTCGGGTTTGTTCTTGAAGTATGTCAATATGCTTGGAATTATTGGATTGCTAGAGACCGATATCCTGTAAAGACTCTGATGTTGCCTTTGTTTGTGGTGATGGTGATGGTGAAGGTATAGAGGGATATGAATTTACAAAGGCACCTCGTATCTACTTTTCAAAGAGTGTTGAGAGGGGAGAAGGGATGTTGGAGAGGGAGGAAGCTATTAGAGTGGCTTTTTTGTGTGTGTTGGACTTGTTATTAGTCTGTATACGTCGTCGAGGTGTCCCCCGACTGATTGTGAGCATGTGAAACACGCTAGGACGTACAACCACACCCACTAAATGTGTCTGCCTTGGCTGGAATCGAACCTAGGTCAAGCATATTCACAGGCTAGCGTGGCCTATCGGCCAACGCAGTTTTTTAACACTTTGGAAACGCATTTGAAGAACCTAAAATTTATGTATACGAATAATAACAATAATGTCAGTGACTTTAACAGACTTTGAGCTGATCATGAAGGCTTTGCAATATTTGCTATATTCGAATATAGTTGTAAACTGAATTATCTTAATAAAATCAGTATGCTGGCTAACATATGTTGCATGGTTTTAAGGACAATAAACTCAAAGATCGAAATATAATTGAGGAATATCTAACCTGGCATACTGTAGGTATAAATACAATCTTTGAGCACACAATCAGGCAGCTTATGACCAAAACAACGAGGCATAGTTGAGTGTTTGAAAGGTTTGAAAGGTTTATTAACTCGAGCGACCCCAAGTGGGGTAATAAGAGTACATACTTCAATACAAATACAAAATACAATAACACATATACAAAACAACAACATTATTTGTACATAATAATATTTCAACTTGACTGGTGGCCTTGTTGTAAGTTCAAGACTTTATGTCTTGAAATAATTCATAATTTCTCCTACAAATTTGGCAAGTTTTAATATAACTGCATGTTGTGTACTGCTGAATAACTGTGACATTTTAAGAGAATTAGGATTATTATAATAATATTTGTTAAGGTACTGCCTTCTGTAAACATTAAAGTTTGAACATTTGAAAAAAAAATGGAATTCATCACCGACTTCATTACTGTTACATAACGTACAAATTCGCTCGTTTACATTTATGTTGTTGTGTCTACCGCTGACAATAGGCAGCATATGATTACCACATTTGAATTTACACAACCTTATTGAATATTGCTTTGGCAGTTTAAGTAAATAATCTTGGATGCGGTAATCGACCGTCATTATTCTGTAATTCAAACAAACACTACTTCTATTAACTTCCTCCGTCCATTTTTGCCTATAAACTAAGTTTAAATGCTTCTTTAAACCAGTTACCATTAATATTATTTACATCATTAAATACATGCGACATTCCATTGCTATTTAGCAAGCATTTGATATTATTTAACCAGGGTAATTTGTACTGTTCTCGATCATACAAAACTTTCATTAATCTATACAAAACACTTGAAATTTTATTTTCCGTATCACTTGTAATCCTAAACCAAAATTTAACCATTCTATTGTCTATGATTTCCTGCAAACTTCTAAAACCTGATTCACCATACACCATACATGTTGCAGTTGATTTATTCAACCTCAAAAGTCTCTTAAAAAACTATTGCATGTCCTTTTTAGGTGATCAATATTCTCACAGCCCCATATTTCACTACCGTACAATAAGATGGGTAATACTAGTTTTTCGTATAAATCGATACTTGTGTCGAACGGTAGGTTAAGCTTGTTATTTTTATTTAATAACCCATAAGTTGCTCTCTTACTTTTAATTACTTGTTTTGCTTTAGCTTTACTTGTTGTAGTACTGGAATCAACAGCCGGATGACGGGATAGAATCCCGTTATGTCCGAGAGGAGATACCATTGGTATTCATATTGTGTTGTACTTACATTTAGTATTTTACCATAGGTTTAGCAACATGTCATACACATACGTTCACATTTTCATTACACTAGTAGCTGCACATGACATTCCCCCTAACTCAAGAAATACAGTAGGATTCAGTTACCCACTCTATTAAGCTGGTATACTGTATAATTATGTAGTGTGAATGAAATTACGGACGTCAGACGCTACTAAAATAATCCTTAGTGATTGAGTTGAAACAACAAAATTGTGATAACAATGAAATGCTACGAACCCCGAGAGCGACTTTTGGCAGACCTCCAGCTGATCTTGGAGGTATGGCAACAACTGCTTGAGCATGTCATCGCCCACACAGCAGGCCACCACGTTGGGGTTGTCGTGAGCCCGAGCCATGATCTTCTGCCAGTTTTTGTCGATCACGTAGAACCTTCAGGAGAAAAGGAAGTTATGTCACCTATTAGTATTACTCTATCAAATGCAGTTGCGTCAGTTAATTGTAAGATAGTTATTGTTGCACGATTTTGCTTAGCTTAATAATTTAGGAAGGACTTCTGTTGATCAAAGAGGTAAGCTGTCAATACAAAAACAAACTGATACTCAACGAAGTTCTTCATAAATTGAAGGCGATCGTCTAATAATATCAACTATTGAAGGTGGCGGGTGCCCAACCCCGAAAGGGGCACCCTCCTCAGCTCCCCGCCATGGAGTGGCTTCGGTCACCCAGGCTTTATTGTGGTAGGCAGGGAGGGTTCTGTTGGGGCGCTCGGTGATGGCCTTGGCCTTGCTCGGGGCCTTGGGGCTGTTCGGCCAGGCAGCCTGAGCAACAACAACAACAACTATTGAAGGTGTATAACGTGCCAGCGTTTTAAAAGGGCCTTTTGGTTTTGGTTTGAATTGTTTGTATTGATGTAGTCTGAAAATTATATATATAATGTTTATAATTGCTGATCTTTTCATTCTAGATAGAATGAATATGCTGAATTATGCTACATCGAACGTTCTAATATATTGAAAAGAAAAGCATCGTGATAAGGACAAGCTTTCTTTTAATGATAAACTTTCATTGTTTGGAGTTAAACTAATGCCAAGAAACAGGAAACGTTAAAAGGGAACTTATTTTTGCAAGTAATGTACCGTTTGATTACTGTATATCCAAATACAGAATAGGTGTTCTTTATCGAAGAAACTAGGAAATAAATATGTAAATATATGGTATATTGGTGCAGAACAAATAAGTAAATATAGATCTATATAATTATGCTATTATAAATGTAAATGATTAGTATTGCATAAAAAACAGAAAGATAAAATAATTTTCATTGAAGAATAATCAATTTTCATAATGGTGATAAACCTTCAACAAAACCTTCAACAACTGGTGTAGATAGACAATATTTTGATGAACATGTACTCTGAGAAACTAAGTTTCAGAGATATTTCATTTGGTATTTTAACTAATTTTGAAAAGCAGAGATTTTGCAATGTGGGGGTAATTTGTCTGTGTTGGGCGCTAACAAATATCCAAGTAGGCTACTAATGAAAAATATGCATAGAGATGACACAATTGAAGCTAGTTCGACTGAAGCTATGGAAATAACTAAAGTAAATAGGAACAATTTATATGCTTATCATCATTGTAGTTACTCTTGAATTAATTGTATATAACTCTCTCAGTTCCACTTCTCAACAATACTAAACAAAGGCGGGCAATACTCAAACGTACATAACATTTATAGATCATAGCTAATTGTTTGTTTTGATAAAATTAATGATCTCGGTGAAGAAGCCCAATTATCTTTGGGGCCTTTTTAGTAACACATCTACCGTGAGATGTCCAATTGAGGTTAACACCAAGGGATAAGAGATACAAAAGATATACTGGAAAAGGTGTGAATATATGCTTCATTGAATGTTATATAGGATTCAGGTTGATTTTGTCTAGTAGTGACCTGGATTTGATTTGCACTAAATTATAAAAATACATGCATTAGCAACACCATTTCTAATACATACTACAACACACACACACACACGCACGCACGCACGCACGCACGCGCGCGCGCACACACACACACACACACACACACACACACACACACACACACACACACACACACACACACATACACACACACACACACACACACACACACTTCTTAGCCTCTTTAGTCAGCTATTAACACACACACACACCTACCTCTTAGCCTCCTTGGGCAGCTGTTTGGCAATGTCCCCACCAACAAAGACAGCCTCGAGGTAGACCCAGAGGTTCTGTACAAACAACCATCGCTCCAGGATCTCGTTGGTGTTGGACAGATCGCTCACCCACTTCTGTATCTGCTTCCGGAAGGGCGCGTTGTATCTGTCGGAGGAAGGGTTCACGTTGGTCTATAGTTATTGTAAGTTAAAGGGGGTAGTGGTTATTTATTGGTCTATGTATATATTTGTTTATTATATAGTAACCTCGCTAAACCTCCATCAAGCTTTAAAAAACACCCTCTAGAACCCCTTCAAGATAACTTTTTACATTTTTCGATAGAATAGTGGCTCGGCCGATAGGCGGTTATAGGCTCGCTGTCGCTCGCCAGCAAATTATAGCTACCTAAATGGCACGAAAGGTCTTTATGTTAAAACAATGGTCGAAAGGTCTTAACATCGCCAAACTATTGGAACAAACTTCTAAAAATCTCAAAAACTAATGGGACGAAACATGAGGGAGAATAAGCAACTACCTCCTCCCTAAGAATAGATTAACAAGTCTATCTTTTAATGGTTAGTAAAGATAAATTTTCAGAAATGTCAATGGTTATTCTGTATTGCTCAAAATAGAACATTCCCTTTAATTAAACTAAAACAAGTTGACAGAATGAATATAAACACCATATGAGGAGGAGCACTTTAATGAATATAAACACCATATGAGGAGGAGCACTTTAATGAATATAAACACCATATGAGGAGGAGCACTTTAATGAATATAAACACCATATGAGGAGGAGCACTTTAATGAATATAAACACCATATGAGGAGGAGCACTTTAATGAATATAAACACCATATGAGGAGGAGCACTTTAATGAATATAAACACCATATGAGGAGGAGCACTTTAATGAATATAAACACCATATGAGGAGGAGCACTTTAATGAATATAAACACCATATGAGGAGGAGCACTTTAATGAATATAAACACCATATGAGGAGGAGCACTTTAATGAATATAAACACCATATGAGGAGGAGCACTTTAATGTCAACGCTTCGCATATAGCTTCATCAATGGCCTAATGAAGCGATACCAGTATGCCAAATGTTATCAATAGAGTGCTACTCCTAATATGCTGTTTATGTTATCAATAGAGTGCTACTCCTAATATGCTGTTTATGTTATCAATAGAGTGCTACTCCTAATATGCTGTTTATGTTATCAATAGAGTGCTACTCCTAATATGCTGTTTATGTTATCAATAGAGTGCTACTCTTAATATGCTGTTTATATTCATTTTCTTAAAAAGGAAACTCGTTAAGTTATTGAACAGATACAAGTAAGCCTATTTTCAGATGCGTATCATAAGTAAGCATTTTGTTCTATGTGAATGAGGGAGACAAAAGGCATAACTACCTGCAGCGAGTGCCTCCCCCATATTTCAAAGAGTGACAGGGCCGAAATCAAGGGACGTTCGAGCTAAAATGCCTGGACACACGAAGTTTGAAGCATTTTAAGTCATAGAAAGAGGGAAAGACTGATTCTGGGAGAGAGTTCCAGAGTTCAGCAGTTGAATAGAAGAAAGTCTGAGAATAGCGTTTCACTCTTATTTTTTTTTATTTTTTTTATATGTGAATGAGGGAGACAAAAGGCATAACAGCCTGCAGCGAGTGCCTCCCCCAGATTTCACAGAGTGACAGGGCCGAAATCATGGGACGTTCGAGCTAAAATGCCTGGACACACAGAGTTTGAAGCAATTTAAGTCATAGGAAGAGGGAAAGACTGATTCTGGGAGAGAGTTCCAGAGCTCAACAGTTGAATAGAAGAAAGTCTGAGAATAGCGTTTCACTCTTGGGTTGGAGAGTTGCACAGAGTAGGGGTGGGATTGTGTTGCAAGGTGGGTATTACGTACCCTACACTGGGAAAGCTCCGAGGAACACTGATTATTGTAGTAACGATAGAATAGTGAGAGAGATGCAACATTGCGGCGAAGAGAGAGAGATTGCAGAGAGATGGTGAGTGGATGGGAGTTAATGATATGAAAGACTTTCCTTTCTACTTTATCTAGGAGTGCGGTGTGAGAGGATCCTCCCCACACATGTGAACAATGCTTAATACAAGGACGCACTGTGCCCCTGTACAGAGCAAGAAGCTGCGCAGGGGTAAAGAACCCCTTGAGGCGGTTGAGCACACCCAGCTTCTGGGAGGCTGCCTTAGCGTGACTGGTAATATGGTCTTTCCAAGTGAGAGCAGAAGAAAAAGAGACACCAAGAACATTGAGGGAAGATGAAGGGTTAATTTTTGTATTTTTTAAGATAAAGGGATAGTCCTCTGGAGGTTCCTGACGGGTAGTAAGATGGATATTGAGTTTTGGAAGCATTAAATGCAACAAGGTTTTCTCTACCCCAATTGGAAATAGTAGCTAGATCAGAAGATAAGTATTTTATGACTTCATTATGTTTACTTTTGAGGGACTGCTGGCTGGGGCGTTCAGGAAAATTAATTGAGTAGTGTAAAGTAAAGTCGTCTGCATATGAATGGATGGGACTGGATGTACAGTTGAGAAGATCATTTATGAAAATTAGAAAGATAATAGGAGATAGGACAGAACCCTGAGGGACACCAGAGTTGATAGGATAAGGAAATGAGCGATGGCTGTCTACAATCGCAGCTATGGAATGGCCGGAAAGGAAATTAGAGACAAAGGCACAGATGGAGGGACAGAAACCGAAGGAGGGCAGTTTGGAAATTAAAGATTTGTGCCAGACTATCGAAGGCCTTCGATATGTCTAGTGCAACAAAAAAAGTCTCACCGAAGTCCCGAAAGTTGGATGACCAAGAGTTAGTAAGATATGAAAGAAGATCACCAGTAGAACGACCCTTAAGGAAGCCATACTGGCGATCTGAGAGCAGATTATGAGAAGAGAAATGCTTAAGAAATTTGGAAGCAAGAATAGTTTCAAAAACTTTAGAGATACAAGAGATTAGAGCAATTGGATGATAGTTGGAGGGTTGAGAGCGGTCACCCTTCTTTGGGACAGGTTGTATGAGAGCAAACTTCCAGCAAGAAAGAAAGACGTTAGAGGAGAGACAGAGACGAAAGAGTTTGCCTAGGCAGGGGGTCAGCACGGAAGCAAGTATGTGTAAATTTGGTTTAACATAACTATGGAAAATATGGAGTGACAGCAGTCGGAAATTTGTGAGATAATTGGTGTGAATCAAGAGACTAACCAGAATGATAAATAATGTTGTATGGATTGTTGTGGAAGAAATCTAGTGGGTAGAATGTTGGAAACACTGTTTTAGATGAAATGACCAAAGCATCCGATTCTAGAGCGACATATGAAGCACCCAATATCTTGAAGCTTCAATCGATAATCTCGGGGCCTCACAAGAGTTACAGGCTACTGAACAGCCTACAGTCCCAAGGTTGACACAAACACACATACATATATACATATATATATAAATTATATATATATATATATATATATATAATTTGTGTGTGTGGGTGAGTGTGTATTTATGAAATGTAAATGGATGAAACATGAGACGGTATAAAGCGTTTAATACTTTATTTTATAATTAAGAAAAGCCAAATATCTCTTGTAAATATTCACAATTAATATTTCGACAAATACACTAACAGTCAATAGTGTCGTCTTTACAAAAGAAACGGAAACAATAAGAAAATAATACATTAATAACTAATAAATCCATTAATGAGACGTTGTTATTTTTTGGTGTATCTAATGTATTCAATTACTCGTTATAGTTTCCTCGCTAGGTTTCCAACACACTTAAAAAAACACCCCCTAGAGGCCCTTTCTAGATATATTTGTACATTTTTCGGTAAATAAATGTTCCAGCCGAAGGCCGGTCCCTCTTAAAATACAGGCTCGCTACTGCTCCCTAGGAAGAAATCGGCACCTAAATGGCACAAAGAGGTCTAAATATTGACATAAAAATGGAGCGAAAGGTATTAAAATTGTCAAACTAATTAGGTCTATCAATCTATCTATTGCCTGACGCCGTGATCCCCGAAGGAGTGGCCACGAACTAAACGCCCCCATGCATCTCTGTCCCCAGTCAGTCGATGCCCCTCCTCCCAACCAGCATCGCCTTCATCCATGTACTTCTTCACTCCATCCTTTCAGCTCTCTTTCGGTTTACCTCTCCCTCTCTGTCCTTCCACACCTTGCTCTCATACAACCTCTTAGTCATTCTCTCGCTTCCCATACGTTCCATATGGCCGAGCCATCTCAAAGTGTTCCTTTCCACACTTTCCATCACATCATACCTCCACACCACACCTCCTTCTTACTTCCTCATTCATCTGTCTATCCCTCCATGTAATTCCGCACGCACTTCTCAAGTAACTAATTTCCACCCCTCTCACTCTTGGTCTGAGTTTCTCCACCAATGTCCATGCTTTGCTTCCGTAAGTCAGTGTCGGGATTACCACACTGTCGTGCAAGGACTTTTTCACTTCCATACTGACCACCCTATTTCTTGTTACTGCTTTCAGCATTCTTACAACCCTCTTCCCATGTTGCACCCTCTCCCGCACTTATTCATCCATAGTCCCATCTTTACTCAGCACACTGCCCAGATACTTAACACCTTAAGAGCGGCCTATGCGGTTTATTTATATGTACCGCCCAGCGGGGTGTTTTTAGCCAAAATAGGGCTGTTTACGTGATCATTTTCATGCCTAAATAAGACCCAGAACGTAAAACAAGTACCTATCCCTGAAAGGGCATAAACAGAGCTTTCGAATGACACCATAACGATCCTTTTATGATGGCTAGTTTTCTTGCAATAACCGTGCAACGCGAGTGCAAAAAGCATGTAATTCGGTACTTTCCCCATATAATTCAGTATGTAGCGAGTGAGAGAGGAGGGAGCTGAGATTCGTGTCAGTAGGTTCGCCGCGGTGGTCTGGAGCAGTCATACGCTCGCTAGTCTCCTGCCACCACTTGTCTCTCTCTCTCAGCAACATTACGTTCTGAAATTGCCACTCGACCTATGTCGAGCGCCGCCACATAGTCCAGCTTTATTAAATAAGACTTATGTGGTGAGCCGCTAATTAAGGGTTAAATGAGCTGACAATCTCCATAGCCTTACCATTAAACTTCACCTCACACTCTTATCTGTGGCTTCACCCCTTTTGAACACCATAACCTTGCTCTTCCCCGCATTTACCTTCAGATTCCGTTTTTTGCACACTGTTCCAAACATATTTACCAGACCCATTCATTATCGCTCATCAGAACTGTATCATCAGCAAACAGCATACAGGTAGCTTCCACTCGTTTCCCTCCCCCATCAGCGATACACCAACATCCACTGCTCTTCCTTGTGTTTCTTTCATGACTTCATCCATATACTGTATACAGTAAACAACCACGGGGACATCACACACTCCTGTTTCAACCCAACATTCAGGTCAAAGAACTCGCTCTGCTCATTCTCCACATGCACTGCCGCCTTTGCACCCTCATACATGCTCTTCACTGCCGTCAGCAACTTGCCATTTACTCTGTATATTCTAAGTATTTTCCACATACCTTCTCTATCCACTCTGTCATAGGCCTTTTCCAAGTCCATAAAGGCAACATACAGCTTTTGTTGCTTCTCCAGATATTTCTCCACAACACAATTCAGGGTAAAAATCTGATCTACACATTCTCTTCCCTTCCTAAAACCATCCTGCTCGTCACCTATCCATTTATCTGTTCTCGCTCTCACTCTCTCAATCACTACCCTACTGTACACCTTCCCAACTACGCTTAGAAGACATATTCCTCAGTGGTTACCACACTCTCCTTTTTCCCCTTTACCTTTATATTGGGGGACTATCATGCCTGTCTTCCAGTCATCAGGTGCACTCCCATTCTCCCATGCTAGTCTGCACATTTTCCATACCCATTCGATCACTATCTCACCACCATACCTCAACATTTCCCCACACACTCCATCTATTCCTGGTGCTTTCCCCAACTTCACTCTTTTCATGGCTTCACACACTTCTGACCTCCTGATCCCCACCTCCTCCTCCACTACTTCGCTTCTTCTCCCTCCCATACCCCATCCAACTATGTTTGCCAGCGCTTCATTCCTTACATTTAACAATTCGTTGAAGTACTCCCTCCATCTTTCGACTCTCTCTTGCTTCTCGGCTAGCACTCGCCCATTCTTATCTTTCATACCCTTACTGTTTCCCTTGCTACCATCCCTAACAAACACGCACCTTCTCTCGCTACTCCCTCACTCACTCCAACACACACACCCATTCCACACTCCCACTCTTTCATATCTGTACCCCCCTATTTGGTCTCAGTGATTCCACATATATTCAGCCTGGCATTCATTAACACTTCCAGGACCTCTCTCTCTTTTGTGTCATCATTCACCCCTCTCACATTCCAAGTCCCTATTCTAAGACTGTCCATAGTAGGTCGGGGTTCGTCAACATTAGGTCCGTCCACATCTGAGGCTGTTCATTCATTCATCGTTGCAGTAAGTATTTTTCACGGGTTGGGGGTCGCAAGCCCACCGACCCAACCACTTTAGTTGTCTCTTACGACATGCAGGAGACACGTGGGGCTTATTCTATTCCCTTACCCCCAGGGGTGAATTAGGTGAATGTCTCAAAATCTCATAACTAATGCGGCTAATCATGAGAGAGAAGGGGGTCCAGAAAACCTTAAATCCCCCTTAATTTACAATTGTCTGTAGCGTCGGGAAAACACCTTTAGTATACTGAAAATGTTAACAGATTTGGTGTTATTCGTAAATATCACCTAATTTGAAGGAGTGAACCTAGAACCCATTTCATTAAAAGCTTATTTCTGACGTGCTCTATCTTAACTTAATAATTATCTGCCAATAACTAAAATACAACAGAAACAAAACATTCCTTTAGAGAATGATTTGAATTAGTTCTTGGAAGTGATAATCTTTTAAGTGACCCACGAATAATAAAGGAGTGACCCATCTATTGTAGAGGAAGGACTCACATATTGGAGAAGAGTGATCCACATATTGTAGAGGAGTAACATACCAATTGGAAAGAAGTTACTTACATATTTTAGAGGAGTAACTTACTAATTGTAGAGGAATGACTCACACCTTCGAGAAGAGTGGCCTGCATATTGGAGAGGAATGACTCACGTATTAGAGAGGAGTGACCCTTCATATATTGGAAAGGAGTGACGCATCTATTGGGGAGGAGTGACTCACATATTGAAGTGAAAATGACAAACCTGTTGGAGAGAAGTGATCCCAAAACCATGAGAGAATCTTCGAGCTGAGTGATGACCTCTGCTGTGGTGTCTCCACGAAGTAGCAGTTCCCCGCGGTTTTTGAACGTGGAGAAGGTTAGGTCGTGGCTGGCCCACTCGTTGGTTACGATCCTCAGCTTGGCCTCAATGTCTTTCTCCTTCACTGCTGAGATGCAAATGTCCTGGGGGAGAGAGCATGAATATTGTCAATAGTAAAGTAAAATCAAACAAAGGAAGTTGCCAAATAGTATCTACAGTAAGTGTCTAGTTATTTTGGCTACAGTGGTAGTGGTAGTAGCATAATCACATATTTGGCAATGTATTCATATTATCAGATGATGCAATGCATCGACCCTCTATCTTCTGGTAAGATAGAGGTTAGGATAATATTTCAATTTAGACAAATGGAGTGTATGTATTGCAGTAGAATAGCAAACTTTGCTATCAAATCTTCAACCTGCACACACTGACAACTCACTTCTATATCTTCTTTGAACTGGAGGAGAGGGGTGTCCATGATGTTCCTAAGACAGAAATTCTCACTGTCCACCTCCAGGGGTCGACTGATGACCTCCGCAATTCTCTGCCAGTGACGAGGCTTCATGGCCTTGTTGGACATAAGCTCCAGCAGCGGACACATGTCGTTGAAGTCGTCGATGGTCTTCTTCAAGGTGTTGAAAGCTGGCCACTCCTTAAGGCCTTTGGGTAACTTACGGCACCTGGTTATTAAAAGCGTTTTGATTATCTTAGTTATATTTTTGTATAACAAATAGTAAATGAAATGTCTAGTTTTTGCATCACAAAATGAAAGCTTCACACCTACCTATGGAACTATGACCATCTTCACATTCATGAACAGTATCATCCATTAATATCAGTTATCAATTAAAATACTACTTTCATCATATCGAACAATACTACCATTATCATTCTTATCACTTCTAGCACTATCGTGTTTACAATTATAACCACTATAGTAATTCATATCACCTACACTATTATAATTATCGCCATTATATACTGTATTAGCATTACTATCATTCATAACCATCAAGTATCAACAAACATCAATTATAACCTAATATTTAGTAGTGGCCCCGGTATCATTGACGAACTGCCTTAACAAAGTTATGGCCTCTCTTTGAACCTATGGCACGCCATTTCAAATGTCCCGCCTAGGAGCTCAAAAATAGAGATTAACCATATCATCGTGAGTGAACGCTCAAAACACTCACGGACTCGTCCATGTATGATTGTGGAGGCCAATACTGAAAAAAACGATAAAAATATGGTAAAAATAAAAAATAAAATAATAAACTTGATCTAGCAACACTGCGCTTCCCGTCAGTCTGATGTCCTATAGCCGCATCATCTAGCGTCCAAAGCGGCGCATCTTTCTTCTCGCTCCTAGGTGTCTCTCAGTACGGAAGTGTGCCCCCTCCTCTCTTCATTCTTCACCCTACCTCCAGCCTTGTGAATAATTTTGAACATTTGTGCTTGTTCTGTGATGAGCTAGGGTAATTTTCAGACTAGATAGGGTATGTGCACCGTCCTGCGAGACGCCTTCGGAGTGTTTTCGTAGGTGTATTTTTATTAACTTGTGCTCGGGAGACCTTTGCTGTGATAAAGCAAGGATCCCTTTTGCTGCTTTGTTATGACCTTTTTCCCCTGTATTATGTCTAATAGCTAGTTTAGGCATGAGGCTTCTTGTTAGCTAATGTGGGGCCCGCTGTTCGGCTACCCAAATGGGTGGGTTCCGCGGTTTTGATCTCTTCGTGGAGAACCTTGTGCGTTTCAAATTATCTTACTTAGTAAGAAGTTTGGCTACAGGTTAAGGCAGTTCGTCAATGATGGAGGGACCACTAATAAATAGGATATTTTGAACATTGCTTTGATTATATAGGCGCATTTGTGAAAATAATGTGCATGGGTGATGCCAAATTCTGCTACGCAAGTATGTTTGTCTCGTTTTATTATTGGATATGCTACTTTAAGAGAGCTTATTATGGTATTCTTCATTAATGGCTGGCATCTAGTTCATATTCTAGAGCAGATTGAGGCATCTGACTAACAAAGATATGTTAGTTCTTTCGTGTTGTTATTTGAAGCATATACAGTATATATACTATATATATATATATATATATATATATATATATATATATATATATTATATAAAGCATATCTCGCAAATACACGTGAGCTACTAAATGTTCTTATACACTCAGCCAGGCTTAAACCACCGACAGTCAGAACAAATGTCCATGCTTTAATCAACTAAACCACAGTGTGGTCAAGAATAGCTAACCTTTTCCTGTTAATATTAAGGAGAAGGAGAAATCCTACTTAGAGAAAGTATTCCATTCCATACACAAGTCGTAGGACCTATATTTCAGAGTAAAAATCCATCTGATATATGGGTCTTACGACTTGTGTACGAAATGGAATACTTTTTCCAAGTAGGATATTAAGGAGAAGGAGAACCTTAATATGAATAGGAAAAGATTATTATGTATTCTTTATCACGCCGAGGTGTAGTTGATCATAGCATGGACTCTTGTCCTGACTGTGTGGGTAGTTCGAGCCCGGCTGAGAGCATTTATAGATAAGAACATAAGAACATAAGAAAATGGGAGTCTGCAGAAAGCCGATTGGCCTACACAAGGCAGATCCCTGTTACACCCAACCCTAATTATAAGCCCAGCTTAAAAACACCATTAGGACTTACCTCACCGAAACGGTCAGAGGTCAGAAAAACGGGGATCTGCAGATCCCCACACCTGACAGATCACCCTCACACCCAACCCTTCTCGTCCATATGCCTATCTAATTGTATCTTAAAGCTCCCTATCGTTCTTGATCCCACTATAGCACTTGGTAGCCTATTCCACCCATCTACAACTCTGTTACCAAACCAATATTTGTCTATATCTTTCTTGACACGAAATTTATCCAATTTGAAACCATTTGTACGAGTTCTTTCGCTATCACTGAGCTTTAGTACATTTTTCATGCCCCCTTTATTAATACCACTAACCCACTTGAACACCTCTATCATATCCCCTCTAACTCTGCGTCTCTCTAACGAATGTAAGCCTAATTTCTTCAACCTTTCTTTATACGGAAGATTTCTAATATTATGGATCATTTTTGTCATTCTACGTTGTACTCTCTCCAATGAATCTATGTCCATTCTGTAATAAGGACACCAACATTGAACAGCATAATCCATATGGGGTCTCACTAATGACAAGTAAAGTTTTAAGATAACATCAGCAGTTCTGTTACTCACACTCCTAGAGATGAACCCGAGAATCCTGTTTGCCTTGTTTCGAACGATTATACCTGTTTTCTAGGCTTCAAATCATTGCTAACAAACACACCTAGATCTTTCTCACAATTCGAGTTTTCTAATTCCATATTAGCTAGTTTATATTTAACATTTGTATGCATCTTCCCTATCTTTAATACCTTGCATTTGTCAATGTTAAACTTCATCTGCCAATTTACTGACCATTCGTGTAAGGTATCTAGATCCCTTTGGAGGCACTCTACATCTCTATCTGAATCAATTGTTCTCCCCAGTTTGGTATCGTCTGCAAATTTACTTATCCTACTAGTTATACCTAAATCAAGGTCATTTATGTATATAACAAACAACAGAGCACCTATTACAGATCCCTGGGGGACACCACTTTTGACTGCTCCCCATTCTGACTTCGTACCATTTATGCCGACTCTCTGCTTCCTACCAATTAGCCATGACCTAATCCATCCCAACAACGCCCCACCTATTCCATGCACCTCAACCTTTCTCATCAATCTCTCATGGGGGACTCTGTCGAAAGCTTTACTGAAATCTAAATATATTATATCATATGACTTGTCATTATCTACTGCTTCATATACCTCTGAGAAAAAACTAAGCAAATTAGTAAGGCAAGAATGTCCCTGAGTGAATCCATGCTGAGAAGAATTTATTAAATTAAATGTATCTAAGTGGTTTCTAAATGTTACTAGCAATAATTGACTAGTAGCTTTCCTATGATTGATGTAAGACTAATGGGACGGTAATTGGATGCTATTGATTTGTCACCTTTTTTGAAGATCGGAACTACGTTTGCAAGCTTCCAAGCTTCTGGAACTATACCTGTCTCTAATGACTTGTTAAATAGAAATGTTAATGGGTAACTTAACTCATCCCTACATTCTTTTAATACTCTAGCATATACCTCATCAGGACCAGGCGATTTATGAGGTTTCAGTCTGTCAATTTCCTTAAGCACATCATTTCTACTTATAGTAACCATACTTAACCTATTTTCTATACTATCGCTATATACCTTACGGACTTCTGGAAACTGTGCCAAATTTTCATTAGTGAAAACGGAAAGAAATTGACTATTTAATGTACTGCACATTTCTAAATAATTTTCTGTCGTTTCTCCTATCGAAGTTTTAAGGGGACCAATTACATCTCTAACCTTGGATTTATATAGTTGGTAAAAAGCTTTAGGATTATTTTTTGAGTCATTGGCAACCTTAATTTCATAATTTCTTTTTTCTTTCCTAATATCCTTTTTTACCTGTCTTGATAGATTCTGATAGTAAGCAAGTAGGTGAATTTCGCCTTTCCTAATTTTTCTATATATTCCTCTCTTTTGTCCTAGAAGATCTAATAGTCTATTATTCATCCATTTGGGTTGGTTCTGTGTTGATCTAAATTTTCTTTTGGAGATATATTTATTTTGTGCATTGAATACTGACTCGATAAAATTATCGTATGTATCTACCAAGGTTGAAGTCTCTTCCTGACTTAAGATGACAGGTGCCTGAGATATATATACAGTATATATAATTATATATATAATTATATATACATATATACTATATATATATATATATATATATATATATATATATATATATATATATATATATATATATACTATATATATATATATATATATATATATATATATATATATATATATATATATATATATATATACAGGTATATATATATATATAGGCCGTAGCTCGATTGGTAGAGCGTTCGCCTGCTAACCGTGAGGTTGACGGTTTGAGCCTCGGGCCAGCCAGTGAGTTATTGACAGATGTCAGTGCTGTTGGTGAATGGTGCGGTCTAGCAATATGTGGCAACTATTCACTAAGTCCCTGATTCATCAGGGCACTTACCCTAGCCTTGCTATTCAGCAATTCACCATAAATGTATGGTGGTAAAAACTGCATCATCATAATATATATACACTCACGTGGATTAGCAGTCACGATTCTCTTCTTTCCTTATTTTTTCTTCGTAAGGCTGTCCATTACATCAAGTTAAGTTAGTTTACCTATTGGTTATAGAAACATAACATATTATGTATATTAAACACATAGTTATTATTGACAACACTGTTTACCTAATCAAGTGAAAACAGGGAAGCATAATGGAATGGTATATTTATTTATCCAGGCTATGACACCTTCCATTGTTATCCTGAAGTGAAACACAAAATCTACTAAATCTCGGGAAGGCGTGGCTGAATGGACGGTGTTGCGGGCTGCGTACCAGGAGAAGTCGGTCCCAGTCCAGTTTTTCTGAGTTTAACTCAATGTGTTCGTAGCTCTACACAACTATGGATACACCAACAAGTACGACAAATTCTTCCCTTATCTTGAGCAGCTCATAGCTTAGTAGATTCCCGGCCATATTCCAAGATGATGTGATGACGGTATGACAACAATAGTCACACAATCCGTGCAATGTATAAAGTGTAGTCAAATTTGGCAAAATTATTAAAAACAAACATTATTATATTACAATCGATCATCTAAATACCTAACAACTGAAAATCCTATAAACCTGAGGTTATGACAGAAAAAAATATATTTTAGCAAAATGCTATTCATCATGCACTCAAAACACTGTATGCTTTTAGAAGAACATTAATAATATATCATACCTGTTTTGGAACTCCATAAGCTCATTGTTAATTTTCTCGATGTTGACTTCTCCCCAAGGAATGTCGTAGTAGGAGGTGACCCGGTCGATGACGTCATTATAGAGCTTGTAGAGCTTCTGCAGCAGATTGAGCTCCTTCCGGATCTGTGCCAGTTCGGGAAACTCTGAGCGGGGAAGCCGGAACAGTTCCTCTCCAACCGAGTAGCTCGAGTGTTTCCTCCACAATGTGTCAAACCGGTTCTGGAAAACCAAAGGGGACTGGTTTATACGAAGATTTGACTTTTAAAACTTACAATTTTCAGCACAATTAAAGATTGACATCATTAATCAATTATATAGATTATGTTAGGTTAGTTAAGCTACTTTATGGTATTTTAGGTACAATACAGGTCAGGGTTTCATGGGGGTAACAATTTGGTTTGTTCGAATAGAGTATTTTAGATATGATAATGTTATGCATGGTTTGATGCGTATGTTACATGATACCAAATTTAAAATAGTAATTATTCTAATGCCTAAGTTACATGATACCAAATTTAAAATAGTAAATATTCTAAAGTCAATACATGATTCCATAACTTCGTGCAGATATAGTAAATTATGGATTTATACATTTAAGTAAGAATAAATGCATGCTAACAGTACAACAGGTTAGACTAAACATTTGTTTTTTGTGTCAAGTGAATGAAAGTATTCCTAGCTAAGTTCTATCTCTCTATCTAGTATCAGATGCCTCAATCCCCGCGATTGTATCGCTTTCATATGTTACAATATGTCTAAGCAACTCGTTTTATTATCTAGCTTGTTTCTGTTAAAGGGGAAGGGTTGCATAATGCATGGATTTCATGTGGGCTACTATTGTACTGTTGGAATGGCTGTGGATGTGCATGTACTCAGTAACCAATGTAATCAGCTCAATCATGCTAGCATATTTTTGTATGTACTGTGTACTGGTATATACGACACTGGTCTACTGCGCCTGCCCTTAGGTCAATAAACCTACAGCACTCCGATTGTGGATCGAACCCAGGGCCTTCCTCACAAGAGACTAGTGCGGTATTGATTAGCCACGCTGGTAATACTCTGTAATTAATTACTCCCTAAATGAGAGAGACGTACATAGATGTATACACAAGAGTTATATAGATACACACACTTGCAATCCGCACCAGTAAGTCAGGCATTATATATATGATAGTGCTTGCTATCGAGTTGAAGACAAGGGCAGTATAACAGAAGGCTCTCTCCCCACCCACCACTCCATCCGACTTTTAGGTCGGTAATTAGCATAGTTAGGCAAAAGAACTCCAGCAGAGTGAGAAAATATGTGCTGTGCAATTTCTAGTCAAGAATTTAATATTTAACAAGAACTCCAAATACTTAGTATAGTTTTGTTCCCTATAGTTCTCCAACCTTCTCTAGATTTAAGTGTGTTGCTCTGCACCACTTCTGGCAACTTGTTCCACTCGTTCACCACACTAAAGGTGAAGACACTTGCAGCATGAAGCTACTCCCTCTTTATCTTTAATTTAATTCCATTTCTGCAAGTTTAGAATTATTATTGATTGTGAATAGTGCATTTGTATCACCTTTGTCAGAGCCTGTTAGTGTTTAGAAACCCTCGATCAGTTGGTTTATTGAACTTTGTATAGTGAAAACAAAAATAAAGTTTTAGTGTTTTGTATTATGATCTATTTATCATTGACTATATTAAGCCTTGTCGCTCTATACTGCACTGCCTCCATTCTTTCAATGTCCTTGTATCGATAAAGGGACCATAACTGTACGCCATACTCAAGAGAGATATTACCTTTGAGTGTTTAAGATCTGTATGTGGTAACCCAGGTTCGAATCATAGGACGATCACATGTTTTCATTAATTTCATTGAGAGGTGTTTGGTGTTAGAGTGGAATTGATAAAATAAGATTTATAAGTTAATTTATTTTAATGAATCCCAATGTTCTATTTGTATTGCTGGAAGCTCCTGGCCATTGATCAGAAGTATTTGATATTCAGATATTAGTATTCCCATGTTTTTAATTAGTGCTGTATTTTGTTCATTGTTGGCCAGTTATTCCATACTCAGATTTGTTTCCGATCTACAATAACTGGCATTTTTCTACATTGAAGAGCAGAGAGATATATTATTATAATTTAGGGTAGACAAAAAGATTATATTGATTAAGTTTCGACAATAACTGTTAGTGGTTCTATAGAAATCACACAAACATACAAAGACACCCCCCCCCCCCTCCCCCGGGGGTAAGGGAGCCTTCATCTACAGTGGAGGAAAATAAGAATATGCCCCAACCCGTCCTACTGTGTGTGTGTCGTACAAGGCGACTAATAGGGGGAATGCTGCTAGACTTGTAGACAAACAGCCATTACTATAGAATGAAGCCTTGTTATTGGTGCTGGCATAGTGTGACATTGCTGAGGCTGGTGGGGCGAGGATGGTGCTACAGAGGACTCTACTAGTTCTACCTGGACGCTGTTCTGGCGCCACGCCTGAGCCAGCCATAGTGCTCACATGGTGGGCAGTACTGTGACAGGACTTCATTCTCATAGTCCAAGTTGCCAAATGGCAGCACACTGGCAGTGGCTGTCGCCTCCCCCGGACCCGGATCTGGCGCCTTGGGGCCAACCTGGTCGAAACGGATCCAGAGGGTACAGTGCGCAGTGTTTCTCCAGAATGACACTCTCTGCCTAACAGAATAGGGGCCGAAACCTGGTGGTAGTGCTCCAGGAGGCTGTCCTGTCATTAGGTGAATAATACCAGGCTAATCATAGTGCTGTGTATGCGGACAGGGTGTGTCCTTGCGGCTGGTTCTGGTGGGGTGCGCCGGTGCCACTGGATCCTACCCCCTTATAATTCTTGGGGGAAGGTGTTGGGAATGGTCCCCGGGGCAGTCTGGAAACGGAGTTCTGGGTGGGGGGGGGGGGGAATACCCATTGCCAGCCAACCTACCGATTAATACCATAACTAACATAAAATAACGTCTGATGAACGCAAACCACACTGGAGACGGGCTGCTGCCCCCTACAGATTCAGGCTTGTCCGTGTGAATGTTGGAAGTAGGAATGACAGAGCAAATGAAGTTGTGGAAGTACTTAAAAGACGGAGAGTGGATGTGTGCTGTGCCCAGGAAACCCGATGGAAGGGCTGTGATGCACAGTGGATTGTAGAAAAGAATGTGTGATGTGTGAAAGGAGATGTGATTGAGATAAAGAGAGTAAACGGAAGATTGATTGTTCTGAAATTGAAAGTTGTTGAACAAATTAGAAATGTGATATCGGCATATGCCCCACAGGTTGGATTAAAGAGAGAGAAGAAAGAGGCTTTTTGGAACGACTTCCTTAGTGTCGTTTCGGGCCTCTCAGAGTATGATTCTACATTCGTAGGTGATGACCTAAATGGGCATGTGGGAGCTGATAGGTACGAGGTTGGAAAGGGTATGGAAGAAGAAATTTAGAAGGCGAGTATATACTGGAGTCCTGTGTTGCACTCAACATGGTTGTGTGTAATACTAAGTTCAAGAAAAGGCCGAGTCATCTGATTACATGTAGTTCTGGGGACACCAGTAGCCAGATAGATTATTTCTTAGTGAACAGGAAAGACTGAAAGTTTCTTCGGGATGTAAAGTTCATCCCGAGCGAAGAATGTATCTCCCAACATAGCTCCTAGTTTGTGACTTGAGCTTAGGCGAGATCCTGTGTGAAAGAAAGTATACATGCCCAAAAGGAAGGTACGGCTGCTGAATAAATCGGATTACAAGGATAGGTTTCGCAGCGAACTGGAGGATATGAATAGGAATAGGGGCACTATGCCAAATGACGTAGATACGTAATGGAACTTCCTTGAACATGGCCTTCTTGCCACCACTGACAAAATCTGTGGCAAAACTAAAGCCCCCCCCCCTCCCCCAGGCATAAGACTTCCTGGTGATGGAATGACGAGGTGGAAGATGCAATCAAGAGAAAAGAAGATGCTTCAAAGCATGAAATAAATGAGGCAGCAAGTAGGAATATCTGGCGGTTAAGCGAACTGCAAAAAAATATGTATACAAGGCAAAGAAAATCATACAGAACCTGGTCATAGACAAGGTGAGTAATGCAGAAAATCCAAATGGGATCTTCAATTTAGCTAGGCGAGTTAAGGAAGACAGTAGAGATGTTGTAGGAGAACAGTGTGTCAGGAATGATAACAGGACAATTGTTTATGCCGACAAAGAAATTAGAGATGCTTAGAAGGTACACTCTGAAAGATTACTCAAAATTGGAGTGGAATAGAGAGCAGCTTAGTAACGAAATACCAATACTTGCCCCCCATCCCCCCCCCCTTTTGATAGCGCCAGCTGTTGTAAGCAGTACAATAAATAAAATTAAGGACGGGAAGGCTGCAGGATGCTCTGGCATTGTAGCTGAGATGATTAAAGCCTCAGGTGTTATAGGAGTGAGTTTGGTCACAGAGCTAATTAACCCACTGAGCCCCAGCTAGTTTATAATAAATGTACCACCAGGGACCGGCTGTTTCTGATTTTTTTTTCTCCAGAAACAATAGCGAATGGGTTAGGAATGAAGGAAAAACCACAAAAAACAACCAAAAAGGTCAAAAATTGGTCCTACGGAGCCCCCGAAAGTCTATTTTACAAGAGTAAAAAATTGAAGGCAATAACACCCAAAATACCGTTTTTTGCGCACTCACGTGCTTTGAGAGTTTTCAACCATCGGCATGGTTGCGTGGGATACTTACACAGTTCCCATACAAATCTGAGCCCTCTAGGTGCCATAGGACCGGAGTAGTTGGGACCGGACCGGCCAGGACGCATGGTTTGCGTCACTGGGGTTTAGCGTTACATACATTGTGGACGCAAACCCTGCGTCGCTGGGGCTCAGTGGGTTAACGCCATCATTAGAGAGGAAGTAGTCCCTATGAATGGCACAAAAGTGTAATAGTAAACATATCGAAAGGCAAGGGGGACTCATTGGATATGGGAAATTATAGGGGCCTGACAATGCTTGACCAAGCCATGAAGATCTGTGAGAGATTCTTTGAAGGTATGATAAGGGAAAGCATTTCTATCGACGATATGCAGTTCAGTTTCATGCCAGGACATGGCTCAATCAACGCTATCTTCATAGTCAGGCAGCTGCAGGAATGATATCTACTTACAGATTGGGATCTGTATCTTGTGTTTGTAGACCTGGAGAAGGCCTTTGATAGGGTTCCCAGAGAAGTTGTGCAGTGGGCTATGAAAAAAAAATAAAAATAGGCATAGAGGAGTAGCTGGGGAGTGTGATAATGAAGATGTACAAGGGCTTGCAAACGACATACATACATACAAGTTTAAAGACTTTTGTCCACAGAGAATGTGGTTACAGTCTCACTTCGTAAATGGCGGCTTTCCAGGCGGCCCTGTCAAGGGCTGCCTCTATTGTCAAGTTCTTTATTTTGAGATCGGACCAGAGTACCTAATCCCACGTCAGTCTAGGTCTACCCACGTTCACAGTCCGGCATTTCCTCACCCAGTTCTGATCATCCATTCTCTCCACGTGTCCAAACCAACGAAGTCGGCTAGTGCGCATCACTTCACTGACACTCCTAATGCCCAGACGTCTTCTTAATTCCTCGCTCGATACCCCGTCCCTGAGATTAACTCCACATATTCATCTCACCATTCTCTTCTCATTCCGTTCCGTTCTATTGATATCCTCCGCATTAACTGGCCACGTCCCCGAGGCATAGGTCATCGTGCTCATAACATAACACACAAGGTATACACCTTCCCTTTAACTCCCCCAGACATATATAACGCGATCGCATCATATGGACTAGTGAACCAAAAACTCATATGACGCGATCGCGTCATATGGACTTATCTCCATACCTCTCCAATAAGTTTATGACGCGATTGTGCGTCATATGAGCTCAGTAAGTCCGATAAGTTACCATACGATAAAACCGTTGGTGGCAACCTCAGCCTCCTCCGATAATTCTAACGGCCACAGTGTTGTTGTGAGTGTAGTGTGAGGCAGTGGCAATGATCCTGGGGCTCCCGCCTCCTCGGACTTATTGGAACATTATATGTCGGAGGGAGTTAAGATGGGGTGGGAGCCCTCTCATAGTCAGGAGTGGCAACAGCTCTCTAAACTTTCCTCAGCCACTTCTGACTCTAGCAATGGAGCCAGCTTCAGCGCCACCTCCAGCGGAAACTGTATCGCCCAGGTAGCAGAACTTATTCACACACTCCAGCGATACACTGTTTAAATCAACACTAAAAGGCGGGTCATTTAACACAAGATCTACCTTGCACACTGCACATTCAAAGTCTATGATTCTTGTCAAAGGCCCTCTAGCTCCACTACATCTCTTGTGTACCCAGTCAATACAGACGCAACATTGAATTTAATTATTTCCCTCACCCTTCCCACATACTGTGCATGGATACTTGCCGCTTCTTTCCATAGTTCCACGCCCTACTCCACTAATCATGACCTTTGTTTTATCTCTGTTAACTCTTAGACCCTTATTTGCCATACCCTCCCTCCATCTTTTGAACTTTGCCTCTGCGATAAGAACTAGATTATCTGGATATAACAGCTCCCATGGGAGTCCTGTCCTAAAGTCCCATGACAGAGCCTCCAGGACCAAAACAAACAGTAATGGGCTCGGCACTGAACCTTGGTGAACTCTAACTTTCACTGGGAACTCTTCGCTCTAACTGCTGCCCATGACCCCTCATACATTCTCATTATCACATGCACTAGTCACTCTTCTACTCAGAGTTTTCTCATAGCCCACTGCATTACTTCCCTGGGCACCCAGTCAAAGGCCTTCTCCAGATCTACAAAAAAATAGGTATAACTATTTGTTTTTCTCTAAGAACCTCTCTTGCAGTTGCCTAAGAATGAAGATAGCATCAGTTGTGCCACGTCCTGGCATAAATCCAAACTGCATGTTGCTGATATTCCCTGATCATGCATTAGACGACCCATTTTGGTGACTTTCATCACTTGATCAAGCATTTTCAAACCCTGATAATTTCCCCTGTCTAAGGAGTCACCTTTGCCTTTGTATATATTTATTATCACACTTTTCTGCCATGCATCGGGAATTGTTTCCTCCTTAATGGAAGCATTAACCCCTAACTAGCGGCCCACAACATAAGTCGAGTATAATAAATCTGGACTATCTGGCGGCGCGCGACATAGGTCGTGTGGCAATTTCAGCACGTAATGTTGCTGAGAGAGAGAGACAAGTGGTGGCAGGAGAGTAGCAAGCGTATGACAGCTCCAGACTACCGCGGCGAACCTACTGACACAAATCCCACCTCCTCCCTCCCTCTCTCACTAGCTACATACTGAATTGTATGGGGAAAGTACCGAATTACATGCTTTTTGCACTCGTGTTGCGCGGTTGTTGCAAGAAAACTAGCGGTCATAAAAGGATCGTTGTGGTGTCATTGGAAAGCTCTGTTTATGCCCTTTCAGTGATAGATACTTGTTTTACGTTCTGGGTCTTATTTAGGCATGAAAATGATCACGTAAACAGCCCTATTTTGGCTAAAAACACCCCGCTGGTGGCTACATATTATTTACCGCCTAGCCCGCCAATAAGGTGTTAATCAGCTCCATGTCCAATTTCACTCCAATATCTTCAGCTGCTTTTAGCATGTCAGTGACAATGCCGGAGCTCCCAGCGGCTTTCCCGGACTTAATTTTATCTATAGCACTTTTAACAGTGTCGTACCCTATCAAAGGCGAAGGGCCGTTTACTGGGACTGCAGTGCTGAGCTGTTCTCTGTTCCATTCAAACTCCACATTAAGCAGTCTTTCATAATGCTCCTTCCATGCCTCTCTGATTTCGTTTTCTGTGTAAACAGTCATACCACTGTCAATATTTATGCATGTTACACCCACGACGTCCTGACTATAGTTCCTCACATTCTTAGCTAATTTATAAACCCCAATGGTATTATTAGTGCTACAAACATGTTATATCACACTATCCTGTATGGGTTTCTTTGCCCTGTAAACCTCCCTTCTAGCATTACGGTTGGCGGACAGGTATTCTTCCTTGTTACCACTTTCCTTCCATACTATGAAACATCTCTTCTTCTCTCTGTCTGCAGCTTCGACATCGTTGTTCCACCACCAGGAAAACTTATGTATATGTGGCCCCTTTGTTTTGCCACAGACTTTGTCTGTGGTATCGAGGAGGCTGCATTCTATAAAGTTCCATCGGCTATCAACATCATCTGGCCTACCACCCATTCTCCTTTTAATTTCCATCATTTCGTTGTGGAATCTGTCTCTGTACTCCTCTTTTTCCAACAATGATACTTTCCTTTTAGGCAAATGTACTTTCCTTCCAACAGGAACTCTGCTTAGGCACATATTACACACTAGGACCTTGTGTTGCGGGATGCATTCTTCACCTGGTATGATCTTAGTGTCTCTAACCCACTTCCTGTCAGATTTGCTGATCAGGAAGTAGTCTATCTGGCTGCTGGAGCCACCTGATTCATATGTTATCAGATGGCTCATCCTCTTCCTAAACATAGTATTACACACTACCATCCCCGTGGCAGCACAGTGCTTCAGTATGTATTCACCTCCCAGGTTCCTTCGTGTGATAATGAAGATGTACAAGGACTCGCGAACCGCAGTGAGGGTGAAAGGTGAACTGAGCGAGGAGTTTACAGTTCGCGTCGGAGTTCACCAGGGCTCTTTGTTAAGCCCTCTCCTCTTTGTTATGGTTCTGGAGGCACTATCTGGTGATTTCAGAGTTGGGCTCTCCTGGGAACGCAGATGACCTAGTACTTATCGCAGAGAGTGCGCAGGATGCCGAGGCCAAGTTCAGAAGATGAAAAGAGGGCATGGCAAGTATAGGGTTAAGAGTTAATATACATCAAACAAAGGTTTTACACAGTGGATTAGGGCTAGGAAAGGTAGAAAAAAGTGGGGCATACCCATGCGCAGTATGCAGAAAAGAGGTAGGCACAAACTCAGTACAGTGTAGCATCTGCCTCAGCTGGAAACATCACAGGAAAAAGCGCTGCACTAGAATATAGGGACCTCTACCAAGGAAGAAGTCCGAAATTGAGAAATTTGTATGCATAGTATGCAAAGGTGAGCTTGTATTCAATGACTGGCTCGAGAGTGTTAACTTTGGCAATGAGGCATGGGAGATGGTGGACAATGTTTGCTACTTGGGAGATACCATCTCTGCCGGTGGTGGGGCTGAGGCCGCCACTATCACCAGAATAAGATGCAGCTGGGGAAAGTTTAGAGAACTTTTGTCACTACTCACCATGAGAAGACTCCCTCTCTCCTTGAAGGGAAAGGTGTAAGTTTCCGGATTCACACCAGTGAGGAACGGTGCACGGCCAACATAGAAAAGGTCTCATCTACCAGTCACAATGTCAAACAGATTCGAGATCTTGGTAGAGATAGAAGATGAACCAGAAGAGACAAGGCTCGTTGGGGATTCCATCCTATGAGGACAGGTCGTAGAGTTCTGCGACAGAGTCCCAAATCGACGAAAGAGATTTTGCATCCCAGGAGCTGGACTGGACGACATTGTGGAAGCCTTCGAAGATACCACAAAGGATGCAAACGAAACTACACTTTTTGTCATCCATGCTGGTTCAAATGATGTCATGCGCATCAGATCCGAATAGCTGTTGGAGAAATATCGCAAGATGATCCAGCACTACAAAAACAAGTCAAGGAATATCATCATCTCAAGCATTCTCCCCAAGATCGATGCACCTGACAAATTCTACGACAAGGCCTTCAGCACACACAGCCGACTAAAATCTTTGTGTCTGAAGGAAGAAGTTGAATTCATCAACCTCTCGGATGAATTCTATAACCAGCCCGCTCTGTTCCGCAAAGATGGCACTCATCTAAACCCCATGGGTTCAGCACGCATGGGTCATCTCCTACACGAAGCAGTCCGTAGCCATGCATAAAAGAACACCATTCAAGAGAAGCAACAGCAGTGAAATAAATCATCAAATGCCAAGCAAACAACAGAGGCAACCGAGGACCGCCAGCGATGAGGACCGAGGACATTAAGGACCGAGGACAACCATGAACGTAAATCTAGATCCGACCAGAACCAAAAATGTGATTAAAGCGCATTTCGTGAGTTCTAACTTCAGAACTTTAAAGATTTTCTATGCAAACGCTCATAGCATACGCAATAAATTCTCAGATTTAGAAGAACTAGTGTTTACAGAAAATTATGACATAATTGGCAAAACAGAATCTTGGCTCAATACAGAAGACAGAGATTTTTTAGCAGAGTATTCACTTCCCGGTTATGTAATGTTTGAGAAAAGCCCAATTAATAGAAATGGAGGTGGCGTTTTATTTTTGATCAAAGAAAGTCTTAACCCGATCCTCTTGTCAAAACCCCAAATTGTGAACGTCGACACATCCTATGTGATAATAAATAAAACTAAAGGTGCAAAAATAATACTTGCATTAATATACAGACCTCCAGCTCAATCAGTGCAAACTGATTTAGAAATTTACAAACAAATTATAGATATAAGTAACTCGCAAGATACCATGCTTTTTGGCGATTTTAATTTACCTGTGACCAAGTGGGGCGATACTCTTACTTCACACTCCGGACATGACTTGTATATGTGAACTTGCAAGAGAGCTCGCTCTATCAATTTGTTCGATCGCCGACCCGTGGTAATAACATTCTTGACCTTGTACTTCCAACAAAAGAAGAATTAATAGAGAATTTGAATGTTAGTGATGAATTCAGTAATAGTGACCATCGTACGATCACTTTCCATATAAAATTCAATAGCAACGAACTCAATACCAGCAAAGAGAAGGTCCCAAATTTCAAGAGAGCAAACTTCCGTAAACTTAGAGCAACACTTAAGGAAATCGACTGGAGATCTATGATTAACAATGATGATCTAAACCAATCATGGAGATTTTTCACCTCCACTTACTCGAATGCAGTACAAGCGTGTATACCATTAAAAAAACACGAAGATCAGTACGTAATAATAGGCCTAAGTGGTGAAATAAATACATTGCGGATTGTTTGCTTGCTAAAAAGAATGCTCATGATAGATTAAAAATCTCATACCCATGAAAATAAAGTTATAGTTGTAGATCTTGTTACGACTGAGGTTTAAATATATCAGGGCTCCTATTCATTGGACTAGTAATGGCATAAATGCTACAACGGAAAGCGCTAGATCCAACCTCTGATGTATATTCCCAGTGAACAAAGAACACAAATACTCTCCAGAGTTCTATATGCAATAATAGGTTATCAAACTCTCAATAAATGTGCGTCTACTCTAGGCTTAATGTTATGTGAAAACAGCCTATTACTACCTATAACCGAAGGTGCATGGTTATGGTATGCAAAGTAAGGTGGTAAGAGAAGTTACAGCTTACGTTACTTTAATCAATAAATGTCAGGCACTCCTGCATGAAAGAAAGTGCACTAAAGTCCTTCAACACCAACAAGGAATCTTCTTTAAATGTTAGATGCTATCAAGATGCTCGAATCGGAAATGGAACCCAAAAAGACAGGCAGCGGAACAATACTCGTGCAGGCTATGCCCACAAAAGGCAGGATATATAATGCAGTCGGAGCCAAGAATATCCTAAACGCTACAACAATAATAATAATCGCCACGACAATACAGTATTCCTATCAACAAAAAGAGCCTAAGTTGTTTGTGTCTCAATACATCAAACTAGGCTGCGAAATGCTTGTGTAATCATAAACAGGTATGCATAATAAGAGTAATTGGTTTAATATACTTAATGTCTACTTTGACTGATAAAGTCTAGCTAGAGTCAATGATACGAGATACTGGTGCACATGGCATGCCGCATAGCCTAGTGCAAATCTCAAGTCTGTGCATCAAGTATTACGTTATAGTGAAGGGTAGCTCTCTTGAGAAACCTTAATACCGAAGTATTAAGCGTTCTCCTGGCGTACCTCAAAGACAAACAACCGAGCTTAGAACAGTGCAGAATGGTATAGGCAAAAAGCCCTCATACGTGCATGCTCTACTCTCAATGGCACACAGACTAGAATTTACCCAATCAACTCCAGTTCTCAGGTATGTCGTGCAGCTTTTAACTAAAGCCAGCACCCATCGGAAACAATACCTTATAATATCAGACTCCTAGTCTAGCATTATCTAATCCAGCAGAACACTAATAATTATAGGAAGCGGTACTGAACAATATGGATGCCAACCAATGCTTCGTGATCAACTTATCTTAACAACTAAAATACATGGGTTATGTGAGACCTTAACGCACAATGCAACTGGCCAGCATGAAGCTGAATATGCAGAGTTAACCAGAGGGGGTATGATATTAATAAAAGGTGGTGACAGATATGGGAAGTGAGAGAGATAGGCAGAGGAAAAGGTTCTCAGGTGCAGTGAGGGGGACAGATATCAAAGGGATAAGAAGGATGCATTCTAGAGACCAGATCTGAGGGAGAGAGAGGCAAGGGAGCTGTATATATACTGGCACTAGCTTGGACCGCGTAGGCAGGGCGGTATCAAGTCCTCCAGCCAATCCCCAGGAGGCCAGCCAGCCATGACGTCATCGAGCATGGTAAAAAACACTGTGCGCCTCCTCTCACTCTGTTCTACTCTCTCTCTCTCTCTCTCTAATCCTATCATTCCTACTAATGATAAAACTTATACTTTGCAATTAAATATATAAAGCCTTGACATGGGCGAAAACAAAGAGCCTTTCTGGACTGCCCATGACACGAGCTTTCACATGAAATAAAGCACACAATAATACATCAACTGTAGCCACATCCACTGCCCTGGCGATCCTAGCGAGTCACCGTAGGACAAGCCATGCGGTTCTAACGGAGTGGTTAACGTCACACCCCCCAAAAAAAAATTCTCAGAGGCCCAAAGCTAAAAAAAATCTGATGGTTAGAACCCATGCTATATCTCTACTTCCCATCACCCAGCGGCAGTAAAATATCCAGCACAGTTCTCAACAAAACATTTTACAAAATTATAACCCTCCCCAACACAATAGGTTAAATCATATGTAGTTATGCTCCTCAAGAGCGAGATTCTCTAGCCCAGCATTCTGAGAGGAGTGCAACTCAGAATTACTGCTATAACATACTGACAAAATTAAACTATCAAAGAAAGAGTTTTTATTTGATTATATTTAATTTTTTTATTTTTTATTTTTTTTTAGAGGCCCAAAGCTCAAAAAAATCTGATGGTTAGAACCCATGCTATATCTCTACTTCCCATCACCCAGCGGCAGTAAAATATCTGGCACAGTTCTCAGCAAAACATTTTACAAAATTATAACCCTCCCCAACACAATAGGTTAAATCATATGTAGTTATGCTCCTCAAGAGCGAGCTTCTCTAGCCCAGCATTCTGAGAGGAGTGCATCTCAGAATTACTGCTATAACATACTGACAAAATTCAACTATCAAAGAAAGAGTTTTTATTTGATTTTTTTATGTTTTTAATTTGTTTATTTCGGCTGCACTATAGGGGCAAGCCTAGTTTTTTCTTCTATACCAAACGCTCAACTCCTGCTTTACGACTCAATACGCTGGGCTACAACCGCGAGCCAACAAGCACCAAGCGCAAAATACTATTCAATCCAAAGCAGGAGGCTACCCGTGTGTCAATCTACCCAGGATCATCTACCCTTGAAAGACAATCTGCAATCACGTTGTCACAACCGGCAATATGGCGTATGTCCAGGTTATATTCCTGTAACCTTAGCGACCACCTGGTCAGCCTCATATTCCGATTGCGAGACTGGTTCAAGAACTTGAGAGGGTGATGATCTGTGTAAATTACAACGACTGGACCATAGGCTGGAACATAGACCTCGAAATGCCTCAGTGCAAGTACAATTGCCAGCAGCTCCTTCTCGACAACAGAGTAGTTCTTTTGGGCTGAATTGAACTTCTTCGAGTAGAAACTAACAGGATGTTCCAGCCCATCATCGTCCTTTTGCATTAGGACGGCACCAGCCCCCACACCACTAGCATCCGTTGCTAGTTGGAAAGGTAGGCTAAAGTCAGGGGCCCTGAGGATCGGGTGAGTGCACAACAGGTGTTTTACTACTCTAAACGCCTTCTCACACTCAGGCGCCCATTTGAATTTCTTATCCTTCGCTAAAAGATCTGTCAAAGGTGCTAGCACGGTAGAGTACCCCTTAATGAAGCGTCTGTAGTATCCAATCATACCTAAGAACCTCATTATCTGCTTCTTGGTGGCCGGCCAGGGAAAGTGATCTATCGCAGCTATCTTGTTCTGTGGGGGGCACAGCTGACCCAACCCCACCATAAACCCAAGATACTGCACGGACGCCCGCACGAAATCACACTTTGCCAGGTTGACCACCAAGCCAGCCTCACTAAGCCTCTTGAACAGGAGTTCTACGTGCTCACAATGGCTCTTAAAGCTGTTGTCATAGATAATAACATCGTCGAGGTATACTGTGCAATTAGGAATGTCTGCCGTTATATCATTCATCAAACTCTGAAAGGTAGCGGGTGCATTCTTTAGGCCATAAGGCATCACGTTACAGCGGTAGGTAGCACCATCCACCACAAAGCCACATACCTCTTTCGCTTGTTCGGATAAGGGCACCTGCCAGTATCCCTTAACCAAGTCCACCTTGGTTAGGTACTTTGCATTGCCTATCTTATCCACACAGTCGTCGACCCGAGGAAGAGGGTATGGGTTGGTGGGCGTCAAACCGTTTAACCGTCTGTAGTCTACGCAGAATCGCACCTTACCATCCGGTTTTGGTTGCAGCGTGACGGGAGATGTCCACTTCACCACCCCCTTCTCAATCAGCCCCCTTGTTAACATATACTCCAACTCCGCCCGGAGGGCCGGCAGTTTAATAGGGGGCACCCTATAGGGAACTGACTTGAAAGGGGGGTGGTCTCCTACGTCCACATCGTGCACCTCTAGGGTAGTGAGGCCTGGGTGCTCCGCGAAAACAGAGGGGTATGAATCGAACAGGCGCTCCACAGCCACACGCTGATGCTCAGGTAAGTGTTGCAACGCTTCCTGAGCCGCCTGGTTCGTATTCCCCGCCCACTGGTTCGCAGAGACATGATGATCCCAGTTATCCTCCACCTGAGCTTGACTGTCCCGTTCTCCTTCTCCACCTTGACTGCTAAACGTCATCACAGGCACAGTGAGAGGCTCAGGGGGGTGCCTCACATACGCCTTCATGAGATTAACGTGACATAACTGATTGCGCTTACGTCTGTCTGGAGTGGCTACCAAGTAATCCAGGTCCGATAGCTTCAAAAAAAAATCTCCCGACTGTGCATCACTGTCCTCCTCCAACTCGACAGCACCGGTACCACATTCAAGAACCTCCGGGTCTTCTAATTGCAATTTACGAATATCCGAAGGAGCAAGCTTATCTAAGTGTTTGCGAAACAACTGAATTGAATTTAGCCTCCCGTTACTCTCTCTCTGTGTATCGTTGCTGTCTCTTCGTCTTTTTAAGCCCATCCTCTGCCTTCTTAGTAACAGTTAATGGGTCTTCTCCAGACTCGAAAATCGGTCCTAATAAGGAGTCCCCGAGAATGTCCGCTGATACTAAACTCTCAACCGCATCAACTTTCAACCCCTTCTCGGTACCTTTCCTCCGCTTGTCTAAAGACTGTTGACCAGAATGTGACTCCCTGGATGCAAGAGATCTGGTGACAACACACGCCATAGGCTGCACCTGACACTTCTCAACCCACTCCTGCTCCTCCCTACTCACGTCGGCCGGCTTCTCGGCAACGACTAAGGCCTCAGAAGTAGGCCCCGCAAAGTCGTTGCCGAGAAGGAGGTCGACGCCCCCAACAGGTAACTTCTCCACAATTCCTACATCCAGGTCACGAGTCACACCATCAACTTCCATCTTCATTCTTACAAGCGGGTATGACCTTGTTGCATTAACTCCCTGAACCATAACCACCCGCGTCGTATTTACAGGTTTACCAGTGAAATTTCTCAACAGTGTTTGCGATGCCCCAGTGTCACGCAAAATTCTCACCTCATGTCTTCTACCCCCCCACTCCATACAACCGAGTCCCCTGTGGTCACTAAAGGCATCATGGACAGGGAATAAGCCTTCCGGATCCTTCTGCACTGGCAGTGTATTTACCTCGGAAGAATTGCCTCTAACAAACTCCGATGTCCTCTTGAACACTCCAATGCCGTGAGCAAAAGACACGGCTGCCGGAGGAGGTCGACTAGGGCACTCATTTGCCTTATGACCCTCCTTGTGGCACCTAAAACACATAAATTTCGGTCTCGGCTTATACTGTGATGTAAAAGGCCCCTGACTTTTCTTATACGGCGTGGTGTTAGGTTTGGATTCAGTTTTAATTTCATTGCTCTTTTGTTTAAATGTGTCATTGCTACGGGGAGGGGGAGGATAATGGTCCTTAGCACTTGCATCGTACTTCTGTGAGGACCCGCAACCCCGAATCAACGACAGCCGTATATCAGCCATTTCTGCTGCTTCTACTAGAGTTCTTGGGTTTTTCTCCTTTAAGTTCAAAGTTAGATCACCGCCCGTGCTCTTAAAGAACTGCTCCAACATCATTAACTGCTTAATTCCATCAAATGTTGTTACCTTCTCAGATCGGAGCCAGTTCCCCATAGCATCGGACAAGTCCCGGGCGTGTTCCAAAAAGGTGCTATCTCTTCCCTTGGTTACACCCCGGAACTTCAAACGGTATGTTTCTGGTTGCAGTTCGTAAGCCCTCAGGACAGCCTCCTTGAGATCCTCATACACAATACATGACTCCAAAGGTAACGCATCGTAGGTTTTAAGACCCTTGCCTATTAATCTAGAGGATACAAGAGCTGCCCATTTATTCTCTGGCCACTGGTGTTCCTGGCACTTCTTCTCAAAGCGTGCGAAAAATTCTGTTACACCACTCTCATCAAACACCGGAACCAGTTTCAATAAGTGCGAGAGAGATTGATCATGAACACGGTTACCAGCCCCAAGTCGCTGTCCCGTTGTCTCTACTCGCGACTTCTCTACGTCCATGTCGGCACAGTACCTAGTCAACTCTAAATCAGCTTAGATTTTTGCTAGCTCTATGTGCTGCTGACTGATAGTTTTTCTCTCTTCTATCTTGGCTCTCTCTTCTATCTTGACTAATTCTATTTGCTGCTGATTCTGAAGCTCACATACCCTGATAGCCTTTCTCTCTTCGATCTTAGCTGATTCTATTTGCTGCTGGATCTTAGCTAATTCGAGCTGAAGCAATAATTCTGGAGTTAACCCTTGAGGAGGTGAAGGTGCTACAATGTTTGAAATTACCGGTGGTCCCCCCAGGGGCAACCCACCCTGCCAGTCACCACCCAACTGTGGAAGCGTAGTCGGGGTCGGCAAACCACTGGGATGGCTGGGAGTCGAGTGTAGGGGAAGCATGGCCGAAGGGCTCTGAGCACTCAACCCATTTCGCTCACCAGTCACCCTGCCCAGTACACACGTTATCAAGTTATCCCTGGTCATGCTGCTAGTACCCGCATGACCGATAGCTGTGGCCAGGCATTGAAGACCGTACCGATCCATACCCTCCAACCGCTCGGCAGTAACAGGCCATTGCAAAAATATCCTAGCATCCTCCTCACAGTTCACCTGATTAACCATTTCATCATACTGCTGTTCCTCAGTTTCGACATTACGTACTGTGTCTCCATTCTCCTCTGATCCGGTATAAGACATGATGCTCACAAAAATTTCCCACCTCAATATTCAGAAAAGAAGCACCCCAAACTCTTATACCTCAATATACACACAGAAATTCTCGGAAATACTCAAGGGCTATACTATGTTGCAAAAAAAAAAATATTCTTGCTGATCCCCGCAAAATATTCCCCAAAACAACAAATGTTCCCTGCTAATAAATGTAGGTTCACCAAATCCTAGGTAAGGTCGCCATTTGTTACGACTGAGGTTTAAATATATCAGGGCTCTTATTCATTGGACTAGTAATGGCATAAATGCTACAACGGAAAGCGCTAGATCCAACCTCTGATGTATATTCCCAGTGAACAAAGAACACAAATACTCTCCAGAGTTCTATATGCAATAATAGGTTATCAAACTCTCAATAAATGTGCGTCTACTCTAGGCTTAATGTTATGTGAAAACAGCCTATTACTACCTATAACCGAAGGTGCTTGGTTATGGTATGCAAAGTAAGGTGGTAAGAGAAGTTACAGCTTATGTTACTTTAATCAATAAATGTCAGGCACTCCTGCATGAAAGAAAGTGCACTAAAGTCCTTCAACACCAACAAGGAATCTTCTTTAAATGTTAGATGCTATCAAGACGCTCGAATCGGAAATGGAACCCAAAAAAGCAGGCAGCGGAACAATGCTCGTGCAGGCTATGCACACAAAAAGGCAGGATATATAATGCAGTCGGAGCCAAGAATATCCTAAACGCTACAACAATAATAATCGCCACGACAATGCAGTATTACTATCAACAAAAAGAGCCTAAGTCGTTTGTGTCTCAATACATCAAACTAGGCTGCGAAATTATTGTGTAATCATAAACGGGTATGCATAATAAGAGTAATTGGTTTTGTTACGATCGGGTCTCGTATAAATCAGTGGCTCTTATACATTGGACTAGACCGGCATAAATGCAACAACGGAAACGCTAGATCCAACCCCTGATATATAATCCCGTCGAACAAAGAACACATATACCCTCCAGAGTTATATCTGCGATAGCGGGGTATCTTAACTCTCAGTATCTATGTGCTTCTACTATAGGCTGATGTTCTCTGAAATAGCCTATTACCTATAACATATGGTTGCTTAGTTGTGGTACACAAGGAAAAGATAGTTAACTTAATTAAATCACAAGAGTGATCTAATGCAAACAAGAAGAAGGTTTACTTAACGTTACTTTAATCAATAATATCTGTCACTCCTTTATGAAAGAAAGTGTTGTAAAGTCCTCAAGCACCGAACAAGGAATCTTCTGAATAATGTCGGATGCTACTAAGAAGAACGTATCGGAAATGGAACCACAAAATAGCAGGAGGCAGGACAATGCACGTGTAGGCTAAATACACAAAAAGGCTGGACCTATAATGTTATTGGACACAAGAATATTATAAGCGGTGCAACAGTAATAATGCTCGCCACGAAAAAGTAGTACTCCTATTAACAAAACCGGTCTATGCTGGTTGTGTCTCTCTACAGTAACCTAGTATTCAAAATGCTTGTGTAGAAATAATGGGTATGCATAAAAGAGTATATGATCTAATCCAGCTAATGTCTAACCGGGTTAACAAAGTCTAGCTGGGATGCGCAAAGGTACAGAATTCTGGTGGAGCAAGGCAGCTCCTAGCCTAGTGTGGACCTTGGGTCTGTGCGGCCTGATTACGTTAATATGAAGGGGTGCTCTCTTGAGGATTCTCGATCACAAGTATCGAGTATCCTCCTGGCGACCCTCAAAAGTAAAAGCAAATAGAGTTAGAACAGTGTTGGGTGGATTAGGCAAGCAGCCCTCACGCACTACACAGTCTAAACTCCAAGGTACACAGACAAAAGATCCACCCAGGTAACCCACAGAATCTGAAGTGTCGTGCAGCTCAAAAGTAGCCTACACACAGTGAAAACACCAACAGCAAGGTACCTGATCCCTAGTCTAGCATTATTTAACCCTGTAGAAACATTAGTGACTGATGGAGACAGTCCGAGCAATACAATCTCCCAAAAAGACAATGACTATCTTCAACCTTAGCCTAGTACATAAGAAATGTGAGATCCAGCATATAATACAGTCTGGCTACCAATTCAAGGTGTGGATGCAGGGAACCAGAGGGGGATTGATATTAATAAAAGGAAGTAGTGGAAATGATAGAGGCAGTAGAAGAGAAAGATTCTAAGACAAGAGTGTGGAACAGTTCAAGGGAGATGCTTAGAGTATGCTGTCTGGGACGGATCTGACCAGGATATTTCCAGGGACCGCATGGGTGGAGTCCCAGTTCGCAGGAATGGCACGAGGGCGTGCGACAGTCGCCCAGTAAGCAGCCGCCTAGTAGGCCGTGTTAGGCAGGAGGCAACGAATCCCGCGAGGCCTATGTAAGGGGGCCAGCCACGCGCCACACTCACCACCAAGTCACACCACCTGGTCTCTCTCTCTCTCTCTCTCCCGCTCGCCTTCCCATCATTCAACTACTTAACACAATACTTTCAATTGACTAAATAAAATAGAAAGGATTGTGACAGACGAAAAAAAAAGAACAGTTCTGAACTGTCTGCAACACAAGCTTTCTCGAGAAGGAAAGTACACAATGATAGGTAGACTGTAGCTACATTCTCTGCCCTGGCGAGTCCTAGCGAGTAAGCCATGCGGTTCTGGGGAAGCGGTGAGCGTCACACCCCACCCAAGATTTTTAAGAGGCTCCAACTATGAGCTCTAAATCTGACACGCAGAACCCATACAAAATTCGCCACTCCTAGTCACCCAGCGACAATGAAATGTAAAGCACAGTTCTCTTCAAAATAACACATTATAAAAATGAACAACCCCTCCCAACTCAATAGATTAAATTACATAGTTATGCTCATAAGAGCGAGCTTCACTAGCCCAGCCTTCTGAGAGGAGTACAACTCAGAATTTCTGCTATAACATACTTAAATTTTTTTTAACTATCAAAGAAAGAGTTTTTATAGGATTTTTATATTTTTAATATGTTTATGGCGGCTGCACTTCAGGGGCAGCCTAGTTTTTTTTCTTCTATACCAACACAGCAACTCCTACTTTACGACCCAATACGCTGGGCTACCCACGCGAGCCAACAAGCACCAGACGTAAACATACTAATCAAACCAAAGTAGGAGGCTACCCTTGTGATGATCTACCCCAGGTCTTCCACCCTCGATAAGCAATCTGCAATCACATTCTCAGAACCGGCAATATGGCGTATGTCTAGGTTGTATTCCTGCAACATTAATGACCACCTGGTCAGCCTCATATTCCGGTTATGGAATTGATTCAGGAACTTGAGGGGGTGATGGTCAGTGTAGATCACCACAACTGGTCCATAGGCTGGAACATACACCTCAAAGTGCCTGAGCGCTAGCACAATCGCCAGCAGTTCCTTCTCAACTACTGAATAGTTCTTCTGCGCCGAGTTGAACTTTTTTGAGAAGAAACTGACTGGGTGCTCCAGCCCATCTTAGTCTGATTGCATCAGAACGGCACCAGCCCCCACACCACTGGCATCAGTTGCCAGCTGGAATGGTCAGCTAAAGTCCGGGGCCCTGAGGATTGGGTGAGTACACAACAGGTGTTTTACTAGCAAAAAAGCCCTCTCACACTCAGGCGCCCACTTAAACTTTCTATCTTTGGCCAATAGGTCCGTCAGAGGAGCCAGCACAGTAGAATAGCCCTTTATAAAGTGGCGGTAGTAACCAATCATGCCCAAAAACCTCATGATCTGCTTCTTGGTGGACGGCCTGGGGAAGTGGTTAATAGCCAATATCTTGTTCTGTGGGGGGCACACCTGGCCCAAACCCACCATGAACCCCAGATACTGCACGGTAGCCCGCACAAAATCACACTTTCCCAGGTTGACCACCAAGTTTGCCTCGCTTAATTTCTTAAATAGGGATTCTACATGTTCACAGTGGCTCTTGAAATCGTCATCGTAGATAATGACGTCGTCCAGGTACACGGTACAGTTCGGAATGTCAGCCACTAACTCGTTCATCAAGCTTTGGAAGGTCGCTGGTGAGTTCTTTAGACCGTACGGCATGACATTACAACGATATGTAGCACCATCCACCACAAAACCACACACTTCTTTCGCCCGTTTAGACAAAGGCACCTGCCAGTAACCTTTTACCAGGTCCACCTTGGTCAAGAACCTGGCCCTGCCAATCTTGTCTACACAGTCATCGACCCGGGGAAGAGGATATGGGTTGGTGGGAGTCAAGCCGTTTAGCCTGCGGTAATCAACACAGAAGCGCACCTTGCCATCCGGCTTAGGTTGCAGCATTACGGGAGATGTCCACTTTACCGCCCCCTTCTCGATCAGTCCCTGTTGCAACATATACTCCAACTCCGCCCGGAGGGCCGGAAGTTTAATAGGGGGCACCCTATAGGGCACTGATTTGAAGGGTGGGTGGTCTCCGACGTCAACGTCGTGCACCTCCTGAGTAGTGAGGCCTGGGTGTTCCGCAAATACAGTAGGGTATAAACAGAATAGGCGCTCGACAGCCACACGCTGTTGCTCAGGTAGGTGTTGCAAAGCCTCATGAGCCGCCTGTCTCGTGTTTCCCGCCCACTGATCTGCAGAAACATGATAATCCCAGTTGTCAATCACCTGCGCATGACTGTCCCGTTCTCCTTCTCCACCTTGACTGCTGAAAGTCATCACGGGGACAGTGAGAGGCTCAGGTGGGCGCCTCACATACTCCTTCATCAGGTTGACATGACATAACTGATTCCTCTTATGCCTGTCTGGAGTGGCCACCAGGTAATCTAAGTCCGAGAGCTTCTCTGCTACCCTATAAGGACCAGCGTACTTTGCGGGTAAGGGGTGACCTACAAGAGGGAGTAGTATCAACACCTCCTGACCCACGTGAAACTCCCTGAGTTTCACCTTGTGGTCGTACCTGTCCTTCATGAGGGCCTGAGAGCCTACCAGATTGCGGCCAGCCAACTCCAGACTACGCAACATTCGTTCTCTACTCTCAAGTTCGACAGCACCGTCACTACACTTTAGAACCTCCGGGTCTTCTAGCTGCAATTTGCGAATATCTGAGGGAGCTAGCCTGTCTAAGTGTTTGCGAAACAACTCATGCCCTCCCCCCAACATCGAACTTTGCATCCCGTTGCTCTCTCCGTGTATGCCGTTGCTGCCTCTGAGTCTCTTTAAGCCCTGCCTCTACACTCTCAGTGACAGGTGGTGGTGCTTCTCCAGACTCTAATAACGGTGCTAATACTGAGTCCCCGAGAAGCGCTGCTGGTACTAGACTCTCCACCGTATCAGCTTTCAGCACCTTCTCGTGACCGTTCCTCCGCTTATTTGAAGACTGTTGGTTAGGCTGTGACTCCCTGGATGCGAGAGATCTGGTTACAACACACGCCATTGGTTACACCTGACACTTCTCAACTCCCTCCTGTTCCTCCCTACTCACGTCGGCCGGCTCCTCGGCAACGACTAAGGGTGAAACCTTAGAAGCAGGCACCGCAAAGTCATTGCCGAGAAAAAGGTCGACGCCCCCAACAGGCAATTTCTCCACGATTCCCACATCTAGTTCGCGAGTCACACCGTCAACTTCAAGCTCCATTCTAACAAGCGGGTATGACCTAGTTGCATTAACTCCCTGCACCACAACTACCCGCGCCGCGTTTATGGGTCTACCAGTGAAATTCTTCAAGAGTGTCTGAGAGGCACCTGTGTCACGCAAGAGCTGTACCCCGTGCTTCTTGCCCCCCCACTTCACGCAGCCATGCCCTCTATGGTCGCAAAAGGCATCGCGGACAGGGTTCGAGCCTTCCGGATCCTTCTTCACTGGCGGTGCTCCATCCTCTGATCTTATGCCTCCAGCAAACACAGAAGACTTCTGGAACACCCCAATGCTGCGAGCCAATGACACAGCCGCCGTGGGAGGTCTGCTCGGACAAGCTTTTGCCATGTGCCCCTCTTTGTGACAGTGATAACACTCAAATTTCCCCTTGGACTTATACTGAGGTGTAAAAGTCCCCTGACCCTTCTTAAACGGGGCGGTGCTAGGTTTGTGATCAGTCTTGGTGTCATTGCTTTTAAATTTATGTGTGTCCATATTCCGGGGAGGGGGAGGGTAACACTCCTTAACGCCTACATCGTTTCTCTGTGCAGAGCCGCACCCCCGAATTAGTGACAACCGACGATCAGCCATCTCTGCTGCTTCTACGAGAGTTCTTGGGTTCTTCTCTTTAAGGTTTAAAGTCAAATCGCCGCCCGTACACTTATAAAACTGCTCTAGAAGCATCAACTGTTTCATCTCATCAAACTTAGTTGTCTTCTCTGATCTGAGCCAGTTTCCCATAGCGTCGGACAGGTCCCGGGCGTGCTCCAAGAAGGTACTGTCTCGCCCCTTAGTCACACCCCGGAACTTTAACCTATATGTCTCGGGCTGTAGCTCGTATGCCCGCAGGACAGCCTCCTTGAGCTCCTCATAAACAATGCAGGACTCCAAAGGCAGTGCATCGTAAGCCTTGAGCCCCTTACCTATGAGTCTAGAGGACACAAACTTCAGGCCACTGATGCTCCCGGCACTTCTTCTCAAATCTATTGAAAAACTCTGTGACACCAGACTCGTCAAATACAGGGACCAGTTTGAGAAGGTGCGACAGAGACTGATCATGCGCACGGTTTCCAGTACCGAGGCGCTGTCCCGTCGTCTCAAACACGAGACTTCTCTAAATCCATGTCGGCACAGTATCTTGTAGATTCTAGTTCAGTCCTAAGCTCAGCTTCCCTCGTCTGTTGCTGCATCCTAGCCAGCTCTTTTCTCTCTTCTATCTTGGCTAGCTCATTTCTCTCTTCTATCTTAGCTAGCTCTTTTCTCTCTTCTATCTTAGCTAGCTCTTTTCTCTCTTCTATCTTAGCTAGCTCTGTCTGCTGTTGACTCTGATGTTGCATCTTTGCCATCTCGAGGTGAAAGAGCATCTCCGGGGTCAAACCTTGAGGAGGAGGAGGAGATGCAATGATGTTAGAAATACCCGGTGATCCCCCCAGGGGCAAACCACCCTGCCAGTCACTACCCACCTGCGGAAGCGTGCTCAGGGTCGGTACTCCAATAGGAGGATTGGGAGTCGAGTGAAGGGGAGGCTCGGCCAAAGGGCTCTGAGCACTCACTCTACCTCGTATGCCAGTCACCCCACCCAGCACACACGTCATCAGGTCATCCTTGGTCATGCCACTAGTACATACATGACCGATAGCTGCGGCTAAGCACTGGAGACCGTACCGATTCACACCCACCAACCGGTCGGAAGTAACAGGCCATTGTAAAAAATTCCTTGCATCCTCCTCACTGTTCACCAAGTTAACAACCTGCCCATGCTGCTGCTCCTCAGCTTCTATATCACGTACTGTGTCTTCATCCTGCACTGATCTGCTATAAGACATGATGCTCACTGAAGATTTTTCACTTTGATACACAAAAAAGAAGTACTCCAAACTCTTATACCACAATATTCACAATAAAAAATTCTCGGAGACCGCTTAAGTGCTATATTACTTTGCTAAAAAAAATAATTCTTGCATGTCCTCAAAAAAATATTCCACAAAATCAACAAATGTTCACTGCCTAAACTGTGAGAAAAATCTGCACAATAACCTGCAATTATATGTCAGTTCACCAAATCCTGAGCTAGGTCGCCATGTGTTACGATCGGGTCTCGTATAAATCAGTGGCTCTTATACATTGGACTAGACTGGCATAAATGCAACAACGGAAACGCTAGATCCAACCCCTGATATATAATCCCGTCGAACAAAGAACACATATACCCTCCAGAGTTATATCTGCGATAGCGGGGTATCTTAACTCTCAGTGTCTATGTGCTTCTACTATAGGCTGATGTTCTCTGAAACAGCCTATTACCTATAACATATGGTTGCTTAGTTATGGTACACAAGGAAAAGATAGTTAACTTAATTAAATCACAAGAGTGATCTAATGCAAACAAGAAGAAGGTTTACTTAACGTTACTTTAATCAATAATATCTGTCACTCCTTTATCAAAGAAAGTGTTGTAAAGTCCTCAAGCACCGAACAAGGAATCTTCTGTCGGATGCTACTAAGAAGAACGTATCGGAAATGGAACCACAAAATAGCAGGAGGCAGGACAATGCACGTGTAGGCTAAATACACAAAAAGACTGGACCTATAATGTTATTGGACACAAGAATATTATAAGCGGTGCAACAGTAATAATGCTCGCCACGAAAAAGTAGTACTCCTATTAACAAAACCGGTCTATGCTGGTTGTGTCTCTCTACAGCAACCTAGACCTCAAAATGCTTGTGTAGACATAATGGGTATGCATAAAAGAGTATATGATCTAATCCAGCTAATGTCTACCCGGGTTAACAAAGTCTAGCTGGGATGCGCAAAGGTACAGAATTCTGGTGGAGCAAGGCAGCTCCTAGCCTAGTGTGGACCTTGGGTCTGTGCGGCCTGATTACGTTAATATGAAGGGGTGCTCTCTTGAGGATTCTCGATCACAAGTATCGAGTATCCTCCTGGCGACCCTCAAAAGTAAAAGCAAATAGAGTTAGAACAGTGTTGGGTGGATTAGGCAAGCAGCCCTCACGCACTACACAGTCTAAACTCCAAGGTACACAGACAAAAGATCCACCCAGGTAACCCACAGAATCTGTAGTGTCGTGCAGCTCAAAAGTAGCCTACACACAGTGAAAACACCAACAGCAAGGTACCTGATCCCTAGTCTAGCATTATTTAACCCTGTAGAAACATTAGTGATTGATGGAGACTGTCCGAGCAACACAATCTCTCAAAAAGACAATGACTATCTTCAACCCTAGCCTAGTACATAAGAAATGTGAGATCCAGCATATAATACAGTCTGGCCACCAATTCAAGGTGTGGATGCAGGGAACCAGAGGGGGATTGATATTAATAAAAGGTGAGGCAGTAGTGGAAATGATAGAGGCAGTAGAAGAGAAAGATTCTAAGACAAGAATGTGGAACAGTTCAAGGGAGATGCTTAGAGTATGCTGTCTGGGACGGATCTGACCAGGATATTTCCAGGGACCGCATGGGTGGAGTCCCAGTTCGCAGGAATGGCACGAGGGCGTGCGACAGTCGCCCAGTAAGCAGCCGCCTAGTAGGCCGTGTTAGGCAGGAGGCAACGAATCCCGCGAGGCCTATGTAAGGGGGCCAGCCACGCGCCACACTCACCACCAAGTCACACCACCTGGTCTCTCTCTCTCCCGCTCGCCTTCCCATCATTCAACTACTTAACACAATACTTTCAATTGACTAAATAAAATAGAAAGGATTGTGACAGACGAAAACAAAGAACAGTTATGAACTGCCTGCAACACAATCTTTCTAGAGAAGGAAAGTACACAATGATAGGTAGACTGTAGCTACATTCTCTGCCCTGGCGAGTCCTAGCGAGTAAGCCATGCGGTTCTGGGGGAAGCGGTAAGCGTCACAGTTTAATATACTTAATGTCTACTATGACTGATAAAGTCTAGCTAGAGTCAATGATACGAGATACTGGTGCGCATGGCATGCCGCATAGCCTAGTGCAAATCTCAAGTCTGTGCGTCAAGTATTACGTTAGAGTGAAGGGTAGCTCTCTTGAGAAACCTTAATACCGAAGTATTAAGTGTTCTCCTGGCGTACCTCAAAGACAAACAACCGAGCCTAGAACAGTACAGAATGGTATAGGCAAAAAGCCCTCATTCGTGCATGCTCTACTCTCTGCAACACACGACTAGAATTTACCCAATCAACTCCAGTTTCTCAGGTATGTCGTGCAGCCTTTAACTAAAGCCAGCACCCATCGGAAACAATACCTTATAGTATCAGACTCTTAGTCTAGCATTACTAATCTAGCAGAACACTAATAATTATAGGAAGCGGGTACTGAACAATATGAATGCCAAATGCTTCGTGATCAACTATCTTAACAACTAAACATACATTGGTTATATAAGACCTTAACGCACAATACACTGGCCATGAAGCTGATTATGCAGAGTTAACCAGAGGGGTATATTAATAACAGGTGAAAGATATGGAGAATGAGAGAGATAGGCAGAGGAAAAGGTTCTCAGGTAAGGGAGGGACAGATATCAAAGGGATAAGAGGGATGCATTCTAGGAACCAGATCTGAGGGAGAGAGTGGCAAGAGAGCTGTAATATACGGCACTAGCTCGCACGCGTAAGCAAAGCGGTAACAAGTCCTCCAGCCAATCCAAAAGAGGCCAGCCAACCATGACGGTACCAAGCATGGTAAAAAAACTCCTCCAACCAATCCCCAAGAGGCGAGCCAGCCGTGGCGTCATCGAGCATGGCAAAAACACTGCGTGCCTCCCCACACTCTGTTCTACTCTCTCTCTCTCTCTCTCTCTCAAATCCTATCATTACTACTTAATGATAAAACATATACTTTGCAATTAAATATATAAAGCCTTGACATGGGCGTAAACAAGAGCCTTTCTGGAATGCCCATGACACGAGCTTTCATATGAAATAAAGCACACAATAATACATCAACTGTAACCACATCCACTGCCCTGGCGATCCTAGCGAGTCACTGTAGGACAAGCCATGCGGTTCTAACGGAGTGGTTAATGTCACACCTTTAACCCAGCGCAAATTAAGAGGCGAGTTAATTCAAGTGTTCAAAATCATACAAAGGCATCGACAATATGAACAGTAGTAAGTACTTCACTATCGACCAATCTAATTACACGTGGAGAAACGGTTGCAAAATTATTGGTATATCTTTTAACTCACACAAATCTAAGAATTTCTTCTTTAACCCGGGAGCTGCGGGGAGACTCTTAAGAGTTCCCCCGGCGCACTGCGGGAAGACTCTTAAGAGTCAGAGAAAATAAAAATCAACTTTTGACATCGAAAAAAAAATATTTTTTTATATTTTTTTTTTTTTATTTTTATTTTTTTTTTTGGCCCCTGGGCCATGCAAAATCTCAGTCCTCTACCTCCCCTCCTTCCCCACTTTCCTCCTCTCCTTCAGTTATCACCTATTTTCCCTGTTATTCCTTATTCTGATTATATTTTCGTGCTAACATTAGAAATCCGATTGAGGGTGTGGTCATCACTGATAGCAAGCGAAGTGCAAGAGAGAGAGAGCTAATCGATCGACTGCGTCTCAGTGGCCTTGGGGGAAATTGGCGGGAAAGCAGATTGCCTCACCCATACATTATACATCGGGGGCTATATCTCCTTTTTGACCATCCAAACGCGTTTTCACTCGTTTTTATTGTTGTTTCAGGTTAATACCCTTATAATCAACCCTAATAGCGCATAGATAAATTTATGTATTTAAATGGCACATTTTTTAGTGACGGAAACACCTCAAATACGTCAGCACAGGGGGACGTTTCCAATTACCCCCATGCGCACTTCAGAGGTTAATTGAGTTGTCAACTTGTGGAATGGGCTTCCCCGAGACGTTATAGACTGCAGCACCGTTGATTCTTTTAAACTTTGCCTAGACAAATATCTTGCCTCAAACCCGCGACTGACTGCGTTTGTAAATGAATAACTTTATTTGATTCCCCCCTCAAATTCATCAAGGATTATTGCATATATATATTTAAAATGCCCCAGAACGAGAAGCCCACCACAGAAGCCATGAACGAACACCACACAGAAACACCAAAGGAAAGGTCCACAGAACGAAAGGACCAGCTGACCGAGCCAGCCATTTCAGCCAGGCCCAAGCCCGCAGGGCTAAACAGCTCCAGGACACACCCATTTACCTTTTCTAAAACTGACCATTTTCCACACCTCACGTACACTAACCCCCTCGTGTCCTACACTCCTAACTACAAAGATGATGAATAAGAATATAAATTCATATTAAAAACATGCCCTGTCCCGACGTTGAGCCAATGCCAACACATCAGACAGCCATAAATATATCTATGTATGTTCTTACATCCGAGAAGTAGATGTTATATATCTTAGAAGTTCAAACACCCACGCTTGTCCCTAGACCTCGTATATCATTTTCCATGACGAGTATAGATATATGTAACCCGTGCTCAGTCGCCCCTTGCATTGCTCCTCTAGTAACTAAGTATTAATATTAACATTCCCTAACATCTTGTCTTGCCAGACTAAGCTTCTGAAGACCCATCGCCCCATAAATCTATGTATGCAATCCTTAGGTTAAGTATTTTTTCTCCGCCATTGTGTTCACCTTTTTCCATTTACTTTCCACAATTGTCCATACGTCTTCCCATTGCCTCCTTCGTATCCACAGCCCACACTACGCCAATTTATTTCGTGTCTTACACCTCTTATCCCAACCAGAGATTGTATAAGATAACCTGGTTACCAGTATCTGTCATAAGTACCCCGAAACAATAACTAAGTACCCCTACGAACTGCCGCTGTGGGTGGTATTTTATATTTAATAGAAAACGCAGTCCCCGGGCCAAACTAATAGTATCAATAACCCTCTGACTGATCACATAACTCTATCTTTTCCAGACTCATATACCACCCCATAGTTGCATTCCCCGGTAGCATTTGGCTAACGTATTCTACTGCCTTTTCAAACTTCCATATAAATTGTAGCCTAATGCCACCCCCACGCCCAGGGACCTTAGGGGCAAAATTTCCCTGTAGCCCTTGAACTCCCCCCCCCCCTCCCCCCCCCCCCCCCCCCACCTCTCATTAAGACACCCGCGCTTCTCGACTCTTGTCCGACCTAGCCTCTCTCTCATACCTCTTGAAGATCCTTGAATTGTCCGTTACTAACGCTCTCCAACCTTTTATATATATACTCCTATCCAGCCTACCTTCACTTAGTAGGCCAGAACAACATTAGAACTTTACTAGCCCCTTGCATGCCATCTATTCTCTTACAACATTCACAACCCTGCACCCAATGGTCGTCGGTGCGAGGCTAGCCGCCCCGCCAGTAACTAACTTCTATTGCCATACTTCCAGATAAATGTGGCAGAGTTAGCAACCCAGTCTCCACCATATCCAGCAAACCCTACAATTAACAACCAGCCGAGTAAAACCAGCTAGCTAAGGCACCTTCGGTGTTGGTATTAAAGACACTCCCATCTGTCTCATACACAGAGGGTTATTACAAACACTGGTGATATGGCAAGCCCCTAGCCACAGCCGCCGGACGACTATATCAGAGAGAGGGCGCCCAGCTCCCCCTTTTTGCCCACCCGAGGAGGAGACCCCCACCCCCGCGGAGGTATACCTGGCCCCTGTTTTGACTTTCGAGTCATTGCCAGGTAGCACAGGAATTCTTCCTATCGATGAACTAACCATGAATGACTAACACCTTTACTAACCTCTATTAACTCACAATAAACCATTTACCTTTCTTGCATGCTCTGATCACTAAATTAGCACCTCAGCTATACCATAGAATGAAGATTGAACAATCTAGAGAGACGCTCCTATCACAGCTGTCCCCATCCTCCTTGCAAAGTAGATCCAGTCTCTCTCCCCTAAATACGTCCAGTATAGCCAAAATAGTACCTCTTAATAAGGCTCAGTTATATGAAAATATAAAGGCTTCCTATCGCCCTGTGCCACAACAGTAAATACCATCTTACCTAGTCCCATATCTATTGAGAGCTCAATTAAGTCCATAAGACTCGAGATCCCTACTGTCTACAGGGTCCAGAACCGAGCCTATAAATCTAACTCCCGCCCCCAGTCAAATCAGTTGAAAGCTAGACACCAACCAGGGGTCACTACCTGCAGTTACTTTCTAGCTCTGCCCTTGTGTTGATCCGGAGTGGGATCCCAGAACCGGCAGAATCCGTGGCAGATTTGGATAGAAGGACCTGCCCACGTATTGAAGAACTTCACACATATGGCCCCCCTGGACGGCCGCGGAACCAGTCGTTAGCCCCCAACATCATGGACGCAAGATAACCAGGACCAGACCCATCAGATACTACCCAAGATTCCCTTTAGCAGTACTACATATTACTGTGCTGTTTTAGATTCACTAATTAATATTTCTACAAAGTGGCTAAGACCTTGCCCAGTGTAATTCATACTTAACCATTCCATTTGGGACGTACTAAGCGATCAGTGCTCTTTAATGAACAGGCGACCTTGACTCTCGTAATTACCTTATTCAGATATTAAAACTCTAGTGATATCTAACGTTCGCCCACTGATTTGCGTTCTTTGTATTTCTGAGACAAGGATATAAAACTTAGATCAGTACCCCCTGAGGTTACTAGAATTCCCGTGCTCTAAAAATGCGTGTCTAATCTAGTCTGTGAACTACTACTTGTGCACCAGAGCTACCAGTAATAAATCTAACAGTGAATATGAATCTATAAGTAACATTGATGGTCTTCGGTATATAAACCTGTGAAATCAAAGCCAGTGATCAGAAGATTAATACCTGAACGTTGGAAGTGGGAGACTAGGCTCCATCCAGATCCACTTATGCTAGTGTTGTTCAATTCTATTATATTGTCTTACACAAGTATTCTGCAGTGGTATATCAATAAACGTGATCTGTAACTTGCTACCATGTGTTTCTTTGTGTTCTCTATTCCTCATATCTTGTATTGTGCATGCAGCCCTTATATACCCAGTCAATTTAGAACTCACATTACCCAAGTTTAAACCTGTAGAAAAACAGGGCATAACATTGGCGGCAGCGGTGGTTCTTGATTCGGATAAAAGGTTGCATTACACTGCAAGTTTGGAACAGTAGAAGCATGGCAACATCGCGAAATCTTCAGCCACTCGCACACATTCCCAAGTATGATGTAAACACATATGATATCACCAGTTACTTAGACATAAAAAAGCCAGTGTACGATGTGGTACTTCATAATGACCGCGAAAAAATCGCCATGGCAATTTTGCATATTGTACAGTTGGGAGAAGCCGTTTCCCAACTTGTTGATAAGCCTACCATTAAAGAATTTATTCACCAAATGGTGACACAGAATACGCCAGAGAGTACCTGGAACCAGTTTCGATCCTTCGTGATCCGGACTTTAGATCCACTTTGGGGTTCACCCGTCGCCCCCAAAATAATAAAAGTCGACGAGATCAAGTATGAAGGGGATATAAATGTGACCCTCATACAACTCTACAGATACGTGAGGACCACGTATAGCTATGAAGATTACGACCAACAAAATGAACTCTTATTCACCGCATTGTTAAACATCCTCCCACCCCCACATCACCGCCCATCTCGACCCGTATGTGTGATTCGAGGAACATATGCTGGCGAGCAGAGAAGACTGCCTACGTAGTTCGATGAATCCCCTATCCAACCTTTTAGCCCCTATCCAAGACTCCGTGCACCCTTCCAAAATGACTTCCGGTGAAAGTCCAAACCCCAGTGAACTCCTCCCCCCCCAACCCTCCGCAGCGCCCCCACGAAGCCCCGTATTCTAGCTATGCCTACCTATGTAGGCCTACCACAACATATTTTCCCCATGACCCCAGAAATGTTCAGCTATCCCCCCACCCACAAAATATTCCTTGTGACAGTTTTCCGTCGGTAGCTTGTGACAGTTTTCAGTCAGTAGCTCCCTTCCACCCCCACACAATTCACACCCCTAGAAAACTTCGAAACCCCACACTTGACTCGCCCTCTCATGTCAAACAAACTCACCAGTCCCAGAGAACCTCTAACCAGACCGTGACTGCCACCAAGAAAATTCCCAAAATTCGTCCTATTAACAACCCCAAATCAATAGATCAGTCCTCTACCAATAACCCCTGTTCTACACCTAACTCTTCCCCGACCAACCCGCCGCAGTCCCCCCAACAAATCCCGTTTCCTAACTCGCTCACCTCCTCACCACCCTGACCCTCCCACACGCGCCGTTAATCCTCCCCTCATGCGTGACGACCTAAGGACCCAACTATGTTCCCCCCCTTCCCACAGAAATACTCAGCTATACCCCCACCAACAAAATCTCCCTTGTGACAGTTTTCCGTCAGTAGCTCCCTTCCACCCCCCCCAATTCACACCCCTAATAAACCTCAAAACCCCACACTTGACTCACCCCCTCATGACAGACAAACCCACCAACCCCAGATAACCTCTAAGCAAACCGTCACTGCCACCGACACACCCCACCACTCTGATCCTCCCACACGCGCCGTTAATCTCCCCCCGCGTGACCCCCACCAAAGTGATTCCCCCCCCCCTCATGCGTACCGAACACCCTGCTCACCAGTCGGTCCCCCACCATCATGAGCCCAGCTAAACTATCAACCTCCCCCTCTTCACCGTTACCCCACCCGCCCCAAATTGACTCACCCCCTCATGACAGACAAACCCACCACCCCCAGATAACCTCTCAAACCCACTACTGCCATCGACACACCCCACCACTCGGATCCTCCCATACGCGCCGTTAATCCCCCCCTCACGCGTGACCCCCACCAAAGTGATTTCCCCCCCCTCATGCGTACCGAAACACCTGCTCACCAGTCGGCCCCCACCATCATGAGCCCAGCTAAACTTTCAACCTCTCCCTCTTCACCGTTACCCCCGCCCCAAATTCCCCCCCCAAAGATCCCGCTCGACGAAATACCACTCCCCTCCCAATCCAACCACAAACTTTTTCCACCTTGGCTAAACCCCAAAATACTCTCTCCTCGCCCCAAACAACATAATCAACCTCTCAAACTTCAACCACTCCTCGAAATCCCATCCATGGTCTCTCCCGGAAATAAAATCAGTCTAAATTCCCAACCCCTCTCAAACCACAACCCCTGCCTGCCCAGACCCCCCCCACCATCTCCCTATCAAATCCCCACACCCCAAACCTCCAAACCACCCGATCATAGTAAACTCTCAACCTTCAGCCTTACTCACCCTTCCCCAAACCCCACTCACGACCACAACTCTCTACACAATTCAACCCCTCCCCAGCACCAACCTCTTCCGCAACAACAACCCCGACTCGACCTGCCCATTTCATCTTTAAAACCCCCCTATTCACTACCCCCGACCGAAACCACTTAGACCCCCCCTCCAAACATGGCCCCGGGCCAGCTCGCCCCCAGACCCACATTCCTAACGACAAGAACTAACGGTATATCCACCCCGCCCTTCCAAAGTGAAAATAAACCACCAACCCCCTATTACCAGACCGTCACCCAGACTAACGGCGACCCTAAATACCCTCCCCCCCCCTGATGATGATGAGGATATTATTGTACTAAATTGTTTCGAATGTTTTCAATTCCTAAGCGATTGGGCCTGATTTCTTAAATTTACATGTTTTCCATATACTGTATATATTATTTTTTTCCTTAGTCATACTACTTTTCTTGTTAATCTACACTTTTCTGACTATCTTTTAAATTTGCTTTATACATTGTTAAACACTTTACCTCTTCTTAATTTCCTGTGTTCTTAATTATCTGCCCTTTCTTAAATTTACATGTTTTCCATATACTGTCTATACCTTAGTCATACTTACTTTTTTTGTTACCTACACTTTTCTGACTATCTTTTAAATTTTGCTTTATTCATTGTTAAACACTTTTCCTCTTCCTTATTTCCTGTGTTCTTAAGTAACTGTCCTTTCTTTAATTTACATGTTTCCATATACTGTTATTATTTTTTGTCCTTAGTCATACTACTTTTCTTGTTAACCTACACTTTCTGACTATGCTTCTTTTTACTTCACCCTTGAGGCTCGAGGACGAAGCCTATAATGAAGGAGAGGGAAGTAAAATGCCCCCAGATACGAGAAGCCCACCACATAAGCCATGAACGAACACCACACAGAAACACCAAAGGAAAGGTCCACAGAACGAAAGGACCAGCTGACCGAGCCAGCCATTTCAGCCAGGCTCAAGCCCGCAGGGCAAAACAGCTCCAGGACACACCCAATTACCTTTTCTAAAACTGACCATTTTCCACACCTCCACGTACACTAACCCCCTCGTGTCCTACACTCCTAACTACAAAAGATGATGAATTAGAATATACATTCATATTAAAAACATGCCCTGTCCCGACGTTGAGCCATTGCCAACACATCAGTAAGACATAAATATATCTATGTATGTTCTTACATCCGAGAAGTAGATGTTATATATCTTAGAAGTTCAAACACCCACGCTTGTCCTACACCTCGTATATCATTTTCCATGACGAGTATAGATATATGGAACCCGTGCTCAGTCGCCCCTTGCATTGCTCCTCTAGTACTAAGTATTAATATCACCTTGCCCTAACATCTTGTCTTGCCAGACTAAGCTTCTGAAGACCCATCGCCCCATAAATCTATGTATGCAATCCTTAGGTTAAGTATTTTTATCCGCCATTGTGTTCACCTTTTTCCATTTACTTTCCACAATTGTCATACGTCTTCCCCTTGCCTCCTTCGTATCCACAGCCCACCCTACGCCAATTTATTTCGTGTCTTACACCTCTTACCCCAACCAAGATTGTATAAGATACCCTGGTTACCAGTATCTGTCATAAGTACCCCCGAAACAATAACTAAGTACCCCTACGAACTGCGGCTGTGGGTGGTTTATTATATTTAATAGAAAACGCAGTTCCCAGGGCCAACTAATAGTATCCATAACCCTCTGACTGATCACATAACTCTATCTTTTCCAGACTCATATACCACCCCATAGTTGCATTCCCCGGTAGCATTTGGCTAACGTATTCTACTGCCTTTTCAAACTTCCATATAATTGTAGCCTAATGCCACCCCCACGCCCAGGGACCTTAGGGGCAAAATTTCCCTGTAGCCCTTGAACTCTCCCCCCCCCCCCTCTCATTAAGACACCCGCGCTTCTCGACTCTTGTCCGACCTAGCCTCTCTCTCATACCTCTTGAAGATCCTTGAATTGTCCGTTACTAACGCTCTCCAACCTTTTATATATATACTCCTATCCAGCCTACCTGCACTTAGTAGGCCAGAACAACATTAGAACTTTACTAGCCCCTTGCATGCCATCTATTCTCTTACAACACATTCACAACCCTGCACCCAATGGTCGTCGGTGCGAGGCTAGCCGCCCCGCCAGTAACTAACTTCTATTGCCATACTTCCAGATAACTGTGGCAGAGTTAGCAACCCAGTCTCCACCATATCCAGCAAACCCTACAATTACCAACCAGCCGAGTAAAACCAGCTAGCTAAGGCACCTTCGGTTTTGGTATTAAAGACACTCCCATCTGTCCCATACAGAGGGTTATTACAAACACTGGTGATATGGCAAGCCCCTAGCCACAGCCGCCTGACGACTATATCAGAGAGAGGGCGCCCAGCTCCCCCTTTTTGCCCACCCGAGGAGGGAGGCCCCCACCCCCCCGGAGGTATACCTTGGCCCCTTTTTGACTTTCGAGTCATTGCCAGGTAGCACAGGAATTCTTCCTATCGATGAACTAACCATGAATGACTAACACCTTTACTAACCTCTATTAACTCACAATAAACCATTTACCTTTCTTGCATTCTCTGATCACTAATTAGCACCTCAGCTAGACCATAGAATGAAGATTGAACAATCTAGAGAGACGCTCCTATCACAGCTGTCCCCATCCTCCTTGCAAAGTAGATCCAGTCTCTCTCCCCTAAATACGTCCAGTATAGCCAAAATAGTCCCTCTTACTAAAGCTCAGTTATATGAAAATATAAAGGCTTCCTATCGCCCTGTGCCACAACATTAAATACCATCTTACCTAGTCCCCATATCTATTGAGAGCTCAATTAAGTCCATAAGACTCGAGATCCCTACTGTCTACAGGCTCCAGAACCGAGCCTATAAATCTAACTCCCGCCCCGAGTCAAATAAGTTGAAAGCTAGACACCAACCAGGGGTCACTACCCTGCAGTTAATTTCTAGCTCTGCCCTTGTGTTGTTCCGGAGTGAGATCCCAGAACCGGCACACTCCGTGGCAGATTTGGATAGAAGGACCTGCCCAGGTATTGATGGACTTCACACATATGGCCCCCCTGGACGGCCGCGGAACCAGTCGTTAGCCCCCAACATCATGGACGCAAGATAACCAGGACCAGACCCCTCAGATACTACCCAAGATTCCCTTTAGCAGTACTACATATTACTGTGCTGTTTTAGATTCACTAATTAATATTTCTACAAAGTGGCTAAGACCTTGCCCAGTGTAATTCATACTTAACCATTCCATTTGGGACGTACTAAGCGATCAGTGCTCTTTAAGTAACAGGCGACCTTGACTCTCGTAATTACCTTATTCAGATATTAAAACTCTAGTGATATCTAACGTTCGCCCACTGATTTTGCGTTCTATGTATTTCTGAGACAAGGATATAAAACTTAGATCAGTACCCCCTGAGGTTACTAGAATTCCCGTGCTCTAAAAATGCGTGTCTATCTAGTCTGTGACTACTACTTGTGCACCAGAGCTAACCAGTAATAAATCTAACAGTGAATATGAATCTATAAGTAACATTGATGGTCTTCGGTATATTAACCTGTGAAATCAAAGCCAGTGATCAGAAGATTAATACCTGAACGTTGGAAGTGGGAGACTAGGCTCCATCCAGATCCACTTATGCTAGTGTGTTGTTCAATTCTATTATATTGTCCTTACACAAGTATTCGCAGTGGTAAATCAATAAACGTGATCATGTAACTTGCTACCATGTGTTTCTTTGTGTTCTCTATTCCTCATATCTTGTATTGTGCATGCAGCCTTATATACCCAGTCAATTTAGAACTCACATTACCCAAGTTAAACCTGTAGAAAAACAGGGCATAACAATATTACTAAGACGTTACTCTCTTTTTACCAGATATACGAAACATCACGTATAACTGCGTTATGTTACTAACCTATCTGTCCCCTACTAACATCCTAATCCTGCCACGGACACTAGCTCCAGGGCAGTAGTTCCCTTTACAATTTTCCCTTACCCGCTCTAAACCACTGTTTGGACCCTTGATCCTTAGTGTTTTGGAGAACAAACAGCCTAGAGTGGTCACTAGACCTGTTTGCTTGATTTCCTTTGTACTCCTTTGTAACTTCATGCATTAGAAGAGGACATGCTTCAGAGACTTGGCTTGTCAAAGCGGATGATACCAACAAAATGGAACGCAATGAATGAGAATGGTGAGATGGATGTTGGTGCCAACTGCAGCTAGGTTATCAGTGAAGAGCTAAGGAGAAGGTTAGTTAGCAATAATCAGTGATGAGCTGCGTAATAGGACTGGACTTGGACGTGGAGATCGGATGACAAAGCTGGGTGAAAAGATGCAGGTTGAATGTGGAATATGTCTGCACCAAGAGCGACCAAAAAAGACGTGGATCAGACTTAGCAATCTGATCTTATGTGAACCTGAAAAGTGAGGCAGCTCTTAACAGGGCTGCCTGGAGCGCCACCATTAGAACGTGAGACCGGACCGGAACCAGCTTGGAGCACTAGGTCTTTAAATTTGTGTATGTGAATGCATGTATATGTATGTTTACAGTAGTTTGTTATAAGGGGTGCCCCACACGCAACGGCTGACAGCCTGACATACGTGTTTGAAGATTGCGAACGAAAGGGTATCCTATCACAGAACAAACTATCTTGAAAAACTGAAATGGTTCAACTACTTAAGAAAAAGTTTCTAAGTTTCATGGGTAGTTATCGCTGCTATCCAATGACGAGGCTGACACTGTTCCCATTTACACCCACTTGATGCTAGTCAGCTTAGAAACTGCTTACTCACCGTATTACTTATGATTTGATATACCCACACAATACTGTACTGGTGTAATAGAAACCCTTCGGGAATCAAGGCGTCTGACAATAGATAATTATAATATTATAGTAATAGCAAGATCAAGGATGCTTTGTTTTCAGGGATTATTATAAAACAATACCACTTGCTACTGAATAAAGTATATTCCAATATACCTGAGCGATGAGAGCCTGTCTGAAGCATCTCGGGGGTCGAGGCCCGACACCATGGGTCCTGTTGCGGTAGTCATGCACAAACTTACTGCGTCCTTCTTGAACTGGGCCACGTTATGAATCAGCTCGTTCCTGGGGATACAGACCAATGGCTAGGTATGGCCTTTTAAGATATGGTAGAAATAGGTAAACGGGTTTGAGATTTGGTTGATCTAAATTATGCTAATCAAATATCCTATATACACTATAGGCATGTAAGCCGACAGAACAAGATAATGTATCGTGATGGTTGGACCTTTTAACCCTTTCTGTACCGATGACTTCTTTTGTATTTGATGTTAGTTACATTTAGATACTTTTATGAAGCTTAGGAAGAATTAATGGTAGCTAAAAGGATTAATTGAGATAGTATGCAGCCTATTAATTGGTAGACGTCCATCCAAAGCTAAATATTATTGACTAATAGTTGCCAGACTATAATGAAAAGGACATCGCTGGTACAGAAGGGGTTAATTGTAGTAGATATTTTTTCGCTAAGCCAAACTTGTCTAAGCGAAACATTGTCCCCATAAATATCCATTATCAACACGGTGTATTATATACTAACCTGTTTTCATTTTCACCGTAACTGTTTCTTTTCACAACTTAAGGTTATGCTGTTCACACACACACAAACACACACACACACAGAGTTTGTCACCATCACGGTAGCCGAGCGCGCTTAATCACTGCACTAGGAGTGCTGGCTCGCGCGCTCTCTCTCTCTCTCTCTCTCTGTCTCTATATATATATATATTAGCAATACTCTCATTACGAGGGAAGTGGAGGCGCAATATGAAGAGTAAAACCAGCGTTGTGATGAACATCTTTAATTGGAACGCGTTTCGGCTTAAACAAAAGTCATCATCAGACTAGCAAAGAAACGCCTACCTAAAACACTTGAAAACAGGGTTTACTGATGTTTTGGACCGACAGTGAGCCATCGATATTTTTTAGGCCTAATAGGTCCCGGTAGAGCATATACATCATTGCTATAATGTCATTATAAGGAGAAAGAAAAAAAAAAAAAAACGCTGAAATACATAGGCCTATACAGTATACTATAAAACAATAAGTTTTTCAGCCAGTACCCAACCAGCGGGGGTGTGGGGGCGGGAGCCCCCACCCATATACTAGGTTAGGTTAGGTTAGGTAAGGTTGTTGGGTTAGGCTAATGTCTTCCCAAAGTTGCCTATTTTTATAACACAAGATATTAGGCTACCCACTCCACCCTGTGAAATCCGAGCCAGCTTTCGTCAAAAGTTGGCTCGGGTATTCACAAAATTGGGTTTTATGGGTTTGCAATTTAGGAAAACCCGAGCCAAGTTTGATATAAAACGCTATATTATTGTATTATTACGCTTTTAACCCCTCATTTTCCCTGAACTTCATAGCCCTCCCCACTAGTGGGGGGCGTGTTATTAGATTGTTGGATAATGGGTAAATACTCATTTCCGCTCCTCTTCAGTATAAAACAACACTATATCTGAAGGAAAAACAAAACAAAAAACAAAGTAAAACTTACTGAAATCGCTGTCGGTCCAAAAAGTCAGGTTTACCGAAAAAAGTATACTAGGAAGTATAATATGAACTCGTAGGGGATACCAATAACATGTTAATTAATTGTTAAAATAATATAAATCTTGTAGTAAATTCTAAAGAAAATTATGGTGATTACAAATTGTTGTTCCTGAGTGTACAATGTGGGAAGCGAGTAATTGTGAGTTTAGAGAGTTATGAAAACAGTAACATTTAATAATAAATGCATAATGTATGGAGAGCTAACATTACGAAAATATGTAGATATATTCCTAAGCTACTTGGGGGGTATGTACAGTTGGTCAGTTCCAGCTGACCCACCCTCGCTCTGGGGCTCACAGAATTATCTGGCAATACTGGTGTAGGAAGGTGCGTCTTACAAAGATTGGGATTGGTAGATCTGATTTCGGCTATATCATTGTTAGAAAATATACTAAACAAGGGAAATTAAGCCTATCTCATATAAAAATGCATACATCGCTATGTAGGATCCCGAAACATTCACACCAATTTCGTATTTTGCTTAAATATTAAAGTTATTATATCTACTGATTGGCAACTACACCATATTGCCAGCTAATTCTGCGAGCCCCAGAGTGAGTGTGGTTCAGCTGTAACTTTGGCCAACTGTACATTTATTGAAGACTGCAAGTACTAACCAGTTAAAACTTAAAAGCACAGCAGGGGTGTAGAAAATTCATATGACCCCAGGCTAGGCCGGAGTCTCTGGGTAAGGAGACTCTCGACAAGGAGGCGTGTTGTGTCGTTGGGCGACGAGTGAAGAATAGTGAAATAATTTGTTTTCAATGGGTGGTTTGATGACTCACAATGGTCTCGAACAGCTGAGAAAGGAGGTTTGGACAAGGGAAATCCAGTTCGGTGAGACTTACCCTGATGTTCCGCGATCCTAGCGTCGATGATGCGTTTAGTTTGGCCAATGTAAGTGGAATTGCATTCACTACATTTTAATTGTACACCACTGAGGATCTTAGAGATTCGGGGATTCTGGCTTTGAACTTAAGAAGTCTAGATAATGTGGTATGGGATTTGAATACAACTCTCATTAATTTGTGGGAAACATTCTCGAAATAACTTATTGACTTTGTTTCGTATGAAAAATGACTTTTTACCAGTGAAAGGATAGAGAAATAAACAACTGCTTTCTGAGCTGTCCGAGGTTTCATTGGAGGTGAACGTAATTTATTTAATTGCTTACCAATATATGAGTCTATAAAATTTGAGAGGGAAACCATTAGGATTTAGAATATTCCTTAAGCGTTCAAGTTCCAGGTGAAATTCAATGAAAGCTGAGAAATATGATACACTCGTGTAACCAAATTGTAATTAGATTGCTTTTGTATTGTATAGGATATTTTAGGAACACTTTTAGTGAGACCTGTGAACGTAGGTTTACGATATATCGAGGTACTAAACGTATTAGCATTCTTTTCAACACAGACGGTCTAAAAGGGTAGTTTATTATTGGTTTCAATCTCACAAATCAATTGAATACTAGAATGTTTGGAGTTTAAGTAGTCAAGGAAAGCGGGACATGATTTGGAGATTTAAAAAAACAAATTGTGTCTACATAGCGACGATATAAAACAGGTTGAAAGCAGTGGGTCAATCGTTAGCCAATGATTTCGTGAAATGATAGGAATGCGTTACTTAATGTTGGTGAGAGTGGATTGCCCATGGAAAGTCTATCCTTCTGTCTAAATACATCATTATTGAAAATGAGCAATGAATCCTTGACAGCTAGGGAAAGCAGTTTGTGAAATTGTTGTTTGTGGAATCCATTAATGTTGTTATGATCATTAAATAATTGATCGCTGCAGATATCCACAGTTTTCATTGAGAGTATATTGTAAATAAAGACTTAATATCAAAGATGCCATTGTACATTCACCATAGCTCTGATTACAAATCTCTTTAGCGAACGAAAGGAATCCTTAACAGTGTACTGTACATGTTTGTAGTAATTGGATCTAATAATGGTATATACATCTTAATAAAGAACGGTCAATGTTTGTCATTGACCCGATCAGTAACCCGACCTTGTTACTAAACTCCTCCCACAGTTTTTGGTGCCAGTGGGAGTGTGGGGTACCGTTGGAAACCCAGGCCTTGAGATGGTTTTTAGGCGAGTTTAGTGGAAATCAGAGACACTTTTTGTTTAATACAATTTTCGCAGAACTTCTGTAGTATACGGGAGTGAAACAAATGCGAACAAAAATTGCCGTTTGGGGCAGAAGGAGCCTCCGATCAAAAAGGTGTATGGAACGAAAGTTGTTCGCAGCCCCAAAATGGGGGTACGGATGAGGTCAGATCCTAAATCGGACGTCATTTACCGGGCGAAATCGAGGTCCCCGTTTAATGCGACACAGCTAGGGAGGTCGAGGCCGTGATTATGGTAGTAGTATTATTGTGATGATTTGTGGTAGTAGTGATTGATGATGGTGATTATGGTAGTAGTAGTGGTGGTGATTATGGTGATTACCCGGCAACGCCGTTACCCCTGCTAGTATATACTATATACAGCAGTATACAGTCTCTCTCTCTCTATATATATATATACGGTATATATATATATATATATATACTAGTATTATTATGGCCCTTACTTAAAACATAACATTTAGTCAAGCTGAGTATACTTAATGTCACATTCAGGCTCCTTAACAAACGATGCACTGGGGTCGAATAGTTACACACAAGTTAGGTCATGTTATTTGTGATAAAGCAGTTTAGTAATGTATTGAATTTACTTGTGGGCGATATTACTATAACTGTTGTTGTCATGGACGATTAGGATTCCGGTCTTAAGGAGACAGTGCTTCATTTTGTTTTGCAATTAAAGCATTGATTCTATTATAGATTCAGTATAGGTCATTACGTAAATAAGTGAGCCTAACCTGAAGTATGCTGAACACGGGAGAGCAATTCTGAACCTCGACGGCTTGAGCGAGAACCTTCTGCCAGTTGAAGCGAAGGTTGTCCACTCGCTCGGCCTCCTCCTGTGACAGTCCCCAGCTCGTATTTTACCAGCACCGAGATTCCTGTCGTATTTCACAACAGAATGATAAAAATCGAGGATGATTAATAAGTTTTTCTCAATAAAACAATACATCGATAATCCGACGATGACTGCTCTATTTTATTTCAATTATCTTCACATATTTTATCGTGTCAATGAAAGAAGCAATTCATCAATACATCTTGACTGTAAAAGGAAACTTTAGCTGAATAGAAGCATTCGGCAGAAGACGGACTTGATTGAAAAGACAACTAATGATTGCTACTTAATACAATAGTTAGAGGTCACCTCTATAGGGTCAATAGCGTCGTCCATGTCCAGTTCAAGGTCCCGTGTCTTACGAAGAATGTCGATGGCACTTTTGATGTCATCTAGGTCCTTGAGGGGTCGCTCAAGCCTCCGCGAGAGTTCAGTCAGTTGGGCGAAGAGACGCTCCATCTCCTTCATGTAAGTTGTCTTCAGGGCTTCACCATACTTCTGCACCCACAGCGCCGCCTCTATCACCAGGGCCTTCTTCAGGTTGTCTAGCGTATTTAAAACATGATTAATGAGAAGCGAAAGTATTTTTTTTCCACTTTTTGTTTGGAAAAGTATATCACTAATAAGAGCGAACAGGCCCTTGAATCTCATTGACATATGAAGAGCAATATAATTAGTGAGTCTTTGCTGTTTCTTTAAATTAGTTGCTTGACGAATACAAGGAATATACTGTATATACCTAAGTTCAAGTGTTCAAATGTGGCAAAACAGGTAAAGCTTAATGTGTGCTAACTATTGCCTAGGCTCAATCTAGAATTATACATTGTTCATAAAATAAAGTATCATTACATTTGACACAAGATATTTACAATAAATATATTGCAGTTTACTTCTAACTCAAACCAAGTTCTTTGTTGATATAATTATACTGTATAGTAAGTCCATGAATAAAATACAATAAATCGTCATGCAACTGAAGGGCTATAATTGTTTAGGTAATCTTCAACGCTTCGGCCTAATTTTCCATTAAAGGCCAGCTAAAATTTCTTAGAGGTGCCAATAATGAATTATTGTTTTGTTATAATTAATATAACTTTTTGGTACTAATGGTAAGAAATATTAATTATGTAAAGTCAGCCGTAAACTAGCCGATTAATTGTATTTTTTCTGGTGGTATTCCATGAATACTTGCCTTCACTACAGCGGCTTTTCAGGTTTTTACTGTAGGCTACAGCATGCAAAGTAAAGTCTACAAGATTTAAATTCACCTCTGATGTTTTTTTTAGTTGGAGACTATTAAATTTTGTGTATTAATATATTTGGAATTATTACATAAGTGCACCTATACGAGCTAAACAAATTATTATTGTATTTAACAGGAAGGTACGACGAGGTAAGTGATGTGGTATAGGTGGCAATATGGGGGAATGGGTTATAAGGGGATTCCGCCCCCTCTGGCCCCCCTACGAAAAACTACGGGTACTCACTCACTCCACCCCAACTGGATTTCTACCGTTTTTACCCAACCAGCGGGGTGTTGGGGCGGCAGCCCCCACCCATAATACTAGGATAGGTTAGGTAAGGTTGTTCAGTTGGCTAATGTCTCTCTGAAACATTGTAAAATCTGTGTCACATCTAGATTGATAGACTTTTGTCAGAGGGGGCGGAATGCCCTTATAATCCATTTCCGCATATTGCCACCTATACCACATCACTTACCTCCTGTTACCTTCCTGTTAAATACAATAATAAGTGTTTTTAGCTCGTATAGGTGCAATTATAGAAATTTACCATATATTTTAAGTTGGACTAATTACGTTTGGTAAGGTCAAATTTAGTAATCTGTAGGGAGACATGCTTAATTTTCAACTTGTAGCATCCATGTTGCATTTATGTACCTTCTACGATTTCAGTTTCTGTACCTCCTGTCCCAGTCGTATGACTTACGAAAATGACAGATCATTATGTATAAGTTAAGACTAATCAGGCTTCCACCATTACAGCTTTGATTGTACAAAAGCATGTCTACTGTGAAAGCGATGGTTTAAATTTCCTTATAGGAGCCTCATTTTTCGATTGGACTCCCATCTATTCTTGTAGTAGCTCTTTGCCCTGCCGGCACCTCCAGCACCTTCTTTGTCGCCTTTCATCCATGACGCTGACCTCCTCCTTTCGAGTTTGTTTTGCTCTCTTTCGACATGTGACAAACCGCACCTCTGATGCACAGTGATGCATTAATCACACCATCAAGCCTAAAATGTGTTAGCCCCTGACACACGTTGACTCCGCCTGACCTATCTTAACAGCATGGTCCACATTGACCCTGGTACTGATCTGTGTTTCAACCCCTAAGTCCCAGCCTTTAGGCCTGTGTTGCTCCCATGACTGACCTGTGTTAACCCCTAGTGCCCCCACTCTATAGCGTCTTGGCTCTCCCTTGATCGCTTGTCGAGGGTGACGTAGCTGCGCAATGTCCGGTCATAGTCCTGCAGGCTGGGGCCACCACCAGTAAACTCTTTTATGGCCTGGTCCTTGTCCACCCTCCATAGGTGGTGATACTTGTCCCAGCTCATGAACGTGTTGGCTAGTTTCCTGTACAGTTAACAGTTAATCAAAACAGTGAATAAAGTGAGATATACTGTATATGTGGGAGAAGATGGGTAGTAACATGTATATTAGTAGGTAGTAGGGGTAGGCAGCCCCGCCCAGGGAAGTACTACCGCCAAGGTTTCGGGAGACTCAGGGAATAGCCTGAATTCCATTTTCTCTCCCAGGCCTTGGTAGCTGGATACATATCTTTCTGCCTCACACATCGGGGTATCAGGAAAACCCTCTTTATATAACATACACATCCAACTTCACGACATTGCCCTACATTGCTATCCTCTATCCATAAAACACTACTCTTCCCACTACATATCATACATGTAACACCATACACCTTACCCAATAAACATGGCAGTACAAATGTTAAGAGCAAACCTGGTGGTCCCTCGATATCCACCCCCGGCAGGGTTGGGTCATTGACACAGGGCCCTCCCGGTCGTCATCATGCGACTGTGTCAAGAGCATTGCAACGTCCCAAAGCTGCTCGTCGGTGCAGCTTTTTCTTTAGCAATATAAGGGGACTTCACTCTAACATCAATTCTGTACACCAATTTCTTCAAGCAGAGTCCCCTACTCTCCTTTTTTTGACAGAGACTCAAGTAACATCCACATCTGACACGTCTAGATTTAATTTTCCAGGTTATCAACTGCTCCAAAATTTCAGACCTAAAGGAGGTGTATTTATTAGTGGCCCCTCCATCATTGACGAACATGCCTATTACATAAGGCATCCTCTTCAAACACTAATCCGCCGTAGTTTGAATCTACCGCGCAGAGCATTTAAAAACTGAGGAGCCTTCATCATGAGCGCACGCGACCTCACTCATGGCTTCAGTCATTATGAATTGGGTTCTCACTACGAAAAAACTTCGTAAAAAATAAAAACAAAAAGAAAATAAGAATAACTATCCAATAAGCTTTCCATCATATCGTGGATGTACTTGTGTGGATTTCTGACCATACGCTGATTCAGGCGTCATTCCTCCTTCTTTGCTCTGCGCTCAGCCTGCCCGGACGTTCCTTTCAGGCTCCGCTGGTTCCGCATTCGTGGCGTCCCTAGTGAGTTTTTTCTCATTTGTTTCTCTGGGATGTATCGAGTAAGGTTAGGATAGGCGTAGCAGGAGTGTCCTGGGCTGGTTGCCCGCAGTGCAATGTATTTTGGGTCGTATGTATGGTGCATCTATTTCGGATGTACCCTCGTGGTCCTGTTGTGGACACGTGAACTTTTCACAGTTTGGTTTAGTTGGTGATGCATGCGGCTTTCATTACGCGTTAATTATTGCTGCCTTTTATCCTTCTGATGAGGTAAGCTGTGTGTTTGCTGACGTTCCCAGCGTATTTTTCTTCACTTAGTGAAGTTTTTTCTGGGTCCGTGTCAGGCTTCCCGGGGTTGGGAAGTTATCGCTTCGGTGGTGTGTTGGCGGTGGTTCCTGTTGTGATATTCCAGTGTGTGTTTATATTTCAACTATTTTCATGCCGTCTACCTAGGCCTACCCAGCCGCTCGTAGCTTTGCCACATGTCTAGTGTTATTATTTATTTTATAAATATGCCCTACTGTGTCATGTGTATCCGGGTTTTAGTTGTGTATTGGCTAATTTCTCGGACTATATGTGTTTCCTGGTTTAGTTGTGTATTGGCTAATTCCACGGATTATGTTGTGACCTTGGTTAGTCGTGCGTGTCTCTCCTCGTGTCGTATTGTTCAGATGGTGTCTGTTCAGGGTGGGGTTTGGCCTTCCTGCGGTTTTTTCTCGGTTTCACCGTGAAAAACCTGACCGATGAGCAGTGTTAGGCCACCCGTGGTTGTTAACAATGGCTGGTTCCCCGGCGAGGGGAGGTGTCTGTGGCTCTCCATGACTGCGTAGCTGTGGGTGCCTGGTTTCAGGCCTCCTTATATTTCCCGGCGGGATGGCTGTACCCATCCTTAAAATATATATTTTAGTTTATATATAACGAAACGACGTTCGTAGAGAACACTCCTCGTTTTTTATAGGTTTTTTCTACCTGGTTAC